>ML416224.1:721-38191 GCA_005239525.1 Nicotiana knightiana | reverse complement strand
AAAATTGATAGTACCTTGTTCTTAAGGGAAAAGGGTAAGGATCTCCTGGTTGTGCAAATATACGTGGATGATATCATATTTGGGGCGACTTCTGAAAAAGTGAGAAAGGAATTTGCTATGCTAATGGGAAGTGAGTTTGAGATGAATATGATGGGTGAGCTAAACTTTTTCTTAGGCTTGCAAATTAAGAAAAACCCAAATGGAACAATGATCCACCAACAAAAGTATGTGAAAGAATTGCTCAAGAATTTTAAAATGGAAGACTCAAAAGAAATAGACAATCCCATAGCTACAACTACAAAATTGGATGTGGATGAACCTGGTTCATCTGTTGATCAGAAGCTTTATAGAGGGATGATCGGGTCTCTATTGTATCTCACTGCCAGTAGACCTGATATTGCATTCAGCGTGGGATTTTGTGCTAGGTTTCAGGCAAATCCAAAGGAGTCCCACCTCACTGCAGTAAAGAGAATTTTGAGATATTTGAAAGGCACCACTGATTTATGCCTTTGGTATCCTAAAGGTAGTAATTTCGACCTTGTAGGATATGCTGATGCTGATTATGCAGGATTCCTGGTTGACAGGAAAAGTACTTCAGGTATGGCTCACTTTTTGGGTTCATGCCTTGTGTCTTGGGCTACCAAGAAACAAAATTCAGTAGCCTTGTCTACTGCTGAGGCTGAATATGTGGCTGCAGCCTCATGCTGTGCCCAGTTGTTATGGATCAAACAACAACTCATGGACTTTGGTATTGATGTGGGATGCATTCCTATATTTTGTGATAACACTAGTGCTATTAGTATGACGAAGAACCCGGTTCATCACAAAAGGACTAAGCACATAGATGTTAGACACCATTTCCTAAGGGATAACTATGAAAAAGGAATGATCTCAATCGAATTTTGTGCTACTGATCATCAAATTGCTGATATATTCACTAAAGCACTTAGTAGGGAGCATTTTGAGAGAAACAGGCTGGAATTAGGGACGATTAAGATCACCTGATTGAAGAGAAAGAAAAAAAAATTATAAATGAATTTTTGGCTAGAAAATTTTATTTAGGTACTTAATCAGATTAATAATTGCTCAGCATCATGTCTTTATTGTCATACTCTTGTGCCATGTATTAATATGATTCCCTGGATACTAATAATGTTTATCTATCTTTGTAAATTAAGGCAATTTAAAGATTTCAAACAGGATGAACCTGGTTCATCTATGTTGATTCATCTGAATGACAAGGTACGTACTCTTCTCCATATAGTAATTCAATTACAGTCACACATGAGCAGGAGTATATCTATAATTGGTTCATTCCTGTGTCTTTGTACTAATCCATAAATGAACTCGTTCCAAGGAGTCACATCAATACTCAATTAGCCTAGAAATAGGGAACTCTTAACCGTCAAATCAATGACACTCCTACAACCATTAGACTTCCACTTGAATAAAAATTTTATCCGTTGTAAAATTAATGGCCATATGTTATAAAAGGAAATCATTACTCCTCTCTACATAAAGCTTCTTTCAAACCAAGTTTAACTCATATTACACTACCCAAAACTTGCAACTCGTCCTTTCCTCTTAACAAAGCATAGTACAGGAAGCTGCAACAGGCCTTGCAAGTCTGAAGAAAGCTACAGATGAACCTGGTTCATCGGGGGAAGAAACATTGGCTGAAAGGATGAGAAAACTGGGGGAGTCTTATAACCCCAAGAGAAGAAGGAGTCAGAAACCCAAGAAGGCAACTCACCCAGTTCCTTCAAAGAAAAAGGAAAATTTCTGAAGTTGCTGATGTTTCTGCTCCAAAAGTTTGATCCACTCGTAGCACTGTGAGAGAAGAAGAAGAGAAATTAGAAAAGGCTCTGAAGGAGAACAAGAATAAGAGGGCAGCAAATTGAAAAGCAAAAGTTGGAGAGCCTATTGAGGCTATTGAGATTGAAGAGACTGGGTTGGACCTGGACCAACAGGAGGAGCAACCTGCTCCAGGTGTGGCTGAGACACCAAAACCTACAAAGGCTAAGGCTTCTTCAAAGAAGTCAACTAGGATGTCTATCGCACCAACAAGATCTATTAAGAAGACCAAGGCCAAGAGAGTGAAAGTTGTTTATGATGATGATGCAGACTGGAGTGGAGAAGAGGAGAAGAAAATTGGAGTGGTGACTGACAGATTTACCATGTTTGGAAAAAGAACAATTTTAAAGGGTAAGCTGGTGAAGGATGTAGAGGAGCCTGGAATGCAATATCTAATGTGAAACTCTGGAGGTACAAGGCTTGAAGGGCCTGGTCCTTCGCATGGAAGGCAGGCTGGCAAGAGCTGAGTTGATAGAGTTTATGGGGAATGGAAGTGTCAAGGAAGGCAGGGTCACGTCTATGGTCAAAGGAATTGAGCTTTCCTTTGATGTCAAAGAACTGGGTGTTATTATTAACATACCAGCTGAGGTCTATGAGGACTATACAAGGCAGAGATGGCCTTGTCTAGATGGGATGGCCTCAGCAATCGACATCACCAGGTTTTTTAGTGATAGTGAGAAGGAGATTGAACCCAGGTCGGTTTACAAGAGTGAGATGAAGCCCGAGCACAAGCTACTCTTTGAGTTCGTCATCAAGTTCCTACTGCCTAGACAAGAAAGAAGGCACATGGAAAATTATATGGATCTTACATTGATGGAATGCTACTACAGGGGAAAACAAATTAATTGGCCAGCTTTTATCATCCAACTCCTTGACAGAGTGGTGAACGGAACCAAGGCACACGCAATTCCTTATGGCTTCATTCTGACAGCAGTGCTTGCACATTTTTTGGGTTCCGGTAAAGAAGGCTGAGATGGCTACGGCCAAAGATTATTTTGGGAAGGAAACTTTGCTTACATGTGACTATAATATCAATGTTCCTGTAGATGAACCTGGTTCATCTAGGAAGCAACCAGTCAATAGCAAAGTTAGAACTTTGGTGCAAGAAAACGAGATTAAGGATATGGAGATCCTTCGCTTGAAGTCTCGTGTGATTGAGGTTGAAGAAGAGCGGGATACTCTTAGAGCTGAATTACCAAAGGAGAAAGAAAAGAACGAGGGTGTTCTTCAGCAGATGTTGTCTCTCCTACAATCCAAGTCCACAACCTCCAATTCACCTTCCCATCCTTAGGCTTCTCAGAGCTTCCATAACCCATCTTAAGACCAGTTATCAGTTTCGGTTCTTTTTATTTTTTTTGTTGCGCATGGTTGGTTTTTTTTGTTTTTCTAGGTGGTGGTTGATTATTGTTACTTATCAATGAATTTTGCTTTTAGTTATTGACTTGTCTCAATTTTTAAATTGGCTAACATTTATTGGTTTCTTGTGTTGATAAATCATGATTTGCACCTGCAGTTGCCTCAATGGCCATGAGTAATAATTAATAAAACTAGTAAGTATCTCATTTTGCAAACTTTTCGATGATGCCAAAAGGGGGAAGATAGATATGTGCTGAACTTGCTGAACTTTTCAAAAATATTTTTAAAGTGATATTTCTAACCTAATGAACATGGATTCTCTATGACTAATGCTTAAAACCATACAAAGTTCTTTGAAGTGTATACATGATTAAGCATAGAGTTTGTCATCATCAAAAAGGAATTTGTTGACCCATGTCACTACATAGTTTTGAAGATTGACAAAAGGCTGACCAGTTGAACCAAGTCCATCAGAGCACACATCTTGGACTGACTAGCTGGAACATGAACCATATATGCTTAGGAGATGTTTTGAATATGAAATATCAATGAACCAAGAGATTGTCTCCTAATGCGAAAAGGTTGCAAACTGATCTGATTAATTGAAGTCGAATTCAGCAAGGAAAGTAACAAAAGAAAGGAAGTTGAGTTTGGTTCGAATTGGTTCACCCAGGTAGAGTTGAACTAGAATTGGAAGACAAGCTCCACGACTGACTCTATAAATACTTGATGTATTTCTACTGGAATTCAACACGCACAAATCTGAAGTGAATCAAAGTCCGAAAGAAAAATTCCCAGAGTTATTTTTGCTAGCAGAATCATTATGCGATGCAAAGGCTACAGTTCAACTAGAAGAACCAGTTCCATCTGATTGATTATTGAGTCTAGTTGATTGTAGTAGGAGTTTTTAATATTGTATCTTTCAGCTTTCATAGAAGCAATTGTAATAGGTACGTATTGATCAAGTTAGAGTTAACTTGAGGTGTGTAGAAATTAGCTAGGGGCTAGTTACTAAAAGGGGTTAGAGTTAATCCTTAGGATTACTAAAGAGTTTATTTTGTAAGTCCGTTTGGCTCAGAGTTTTTAGTGAAGAGTTGAGAAAATCCTACTGAGGAGTAGGTCGTAGTTTTTTCACCTTTTGAGCAAGGTGTTTTCCACGTAAAAATCTCTGTGTTTTTACTTTACTGCTTTTTATTATTCCGCAACAATAGTAGTTGGAACACCAAGAAGAACCAGGTTCTTCTACTGAGACAGCACTCGAAAATTGGGTACCACACAAAGTAACCTATCTTCTTGTGTGGTATTGAAGTCTAAAATATCAACACGGGTCCGGGTCTGTTACTCAAAACGTTGACCAAAGTCAACTAAAATCGCTTTTAGATTCCAAAAAATATTATTTCTTCTATTTTCCACATAAAGGCTTTCCGGAATTACGCCCGGACTGCGCATGCAAATCGAGGAGGATAGAAATAAGATTTCTAAGGCAAACGAGCGCGGAATAAATTCCTACAACACAAGATGGCCCCTTGGGTCATCACAATCTCCACCTCTAAAACAAATGTTCATCCTCGAACAAACATAGAAAAGTACCTGAACTGGCGAACAAGTGGGTATATCTACTCCGCATGTCCGGCTCGGACTTCTAAGTAGCTGCCTCAACAGGCTGACCTCTCCACTGCACTCGAACTGAAGGATAACTCTTCGACCTCAGCTGACGAACCTGCCGGTCTAGAATGGCTACCGGATCCTCCCCATAATTCAAATCCTTGTCCAACTGGACAAAGCTAAAATCTAATACGTGGGACGGGTCACTATGATACTTACGGATCATGGACACATGGAATACTGGATGGACTGATGATAACCCTGGAGTCAACGCAAGTCTATAAGCCACCTCCCCCACTCTCTCGAGGATATCAAAAGGCCCTATATACTTAGGGCTCAACTTGCCCTTCTTCTCAAATCTCATGACACCCTTCATGGGCGATACCCGAAGCAATACTCTCTCCCCAACCTTGAATACCACATCACGATCTCTACGGTCGGCATAACTCGTTTTCCTGGACTGAGATGTATGAAGTCGATCCTGTATAATCTTGACCTTATCCAAGGCCTCCTGTACCAAATCTGTACCGAACAACCGAGCCTCCCCCGGCTCAAACCACCCAACTGGTGACCTGCAGCGTCTACCATATAATGCCTTATAGGGAGCCATCTGAATGATCAACTGGTAGTTGTTGTTATAGGCGAACTCTGCAAGGGGAAAGAACTGATCTCACGATCCTCCGAAATCTATGACACAAGCATGGAGCATATCCTCCAAGATCTGAATAGTACGCTCGGAATGGTCGTCCGTCTGAGGATGAAACGATATGCTCAACTCAACTTGCGTGCCCAACTTACGCTGAACTGCCCTCAAAAGTGCGAGTTAAACTGCGTACCTCGATCAGAAATGATAGACACGGGCACACAGTGAAGACGGATGATCTCCCGGATATAAATCTCAGCCAACCACTCCAAGGAATAGGTAACTGCCATAGGAATGAAGTGCGCTGAATTAGTCAGCCTATCCACAATAACCCACATGGCATCGAACTTCCTCTAAATCCATGAGATCCCAACAGCAAAATCCATAGTGATACGCTCCCACTTCCACTCAGGAATCTCCACCTTCTGAAGCAAACCACCGGGTATCTGATGCTTGTACTTCACCTGCTGAAAATTCAAGCACCGAGCCACGTAAGCAACTATATACTTCTTCATCCTCCTCCACCAATAGTTCTGCCGCAGGTCTTGATACATCTTGGCAGCGCCCAGGTGGATAGAATACTGAGAACTATGAGCTTCATCAATGATCAACTCACGAAGACTATCGACATTAGGCACACACACACGGTCATGCATCCTCAAAATGCCGTCATCTCCAATGGTAACCTTCTTGGCACCACTGTGACGAACTGTGTCCGTAAGGACCATCAAGTGCGGGTCATCATATTGTCGATCTCTGATACGCTCAAACAAGGAAGACCGAGTGATTGTACAAGCTAGAACACGGCTGGGCTCTGAAATATCCAACCTCACAAATTGGTTGGCCAAAGTCTAACATCTGAAGCTAACGGCCTCTCACTGACTGAAATGAACGCAAGGCTGCCCATGCTCACTGCCTTCCTACTCAATGTGTCCACCACCATATTGGCTTTTCCCGGATGATACAATATGGTGATATCATAGTCTTTCAATAGCTCCAACCATCTCCTCTGCCTCAAATTGAGATCCTTTTCCTTGAACAAATACTGAAGGTTGCGATGATCCGTGAAAACCTCACACGACACGCCATAAAGATAGTGCCTCCAAATCTTCAGCGCATGGATAATGGCTGCCAGCTCTAAATCATGAACAGGGTAATTCTTCTCATGAACCTTCAACTGCCTAGACGCATATACAATCACCCTACCCTCTTGAATCAATGCCGCTCCGAGCCCAACACAGGAGGCATCACAATACACCGTATAAGATCCTGAACCTGATGGTAACACTAACACTGGTTCAGTAGTCAAAGCTGTCTTGAGCTTCTGAAAGCTCGCCTCACACTCACCCGACCATCTGAATGGGGCACCCTTCTGGGTCAACTTGGTCATCGGGACTGTTATAGATGAAAAACCCTCCACAAATCGGCGGTAATAACCCTCCAATCCCAAGAAGCTCCTGATCTCCACGGCTGAAGTGGGTCTAGGACAGTTCTTGACTGTCTCAATGTTCTTAGGATCTACTTTAATACCCTCTGGTGATACCACATGGCCCAAGAAGGCGACTGAATCCAACCAAAACTCACACTTTGAGAATTTAGCATACAACTGACTGTCCCTTAAGGTCTGGAGCACTATCCTGAGGTGTTGCTCATGCTCCTCCCGACTGCGGGTGTATATCAAAATGTCATCAATAAACACAATCACAAAGGAATCCAGATAAGGCTTGAACAATCGGTTCATCAAGTCCATAAATCTTGATTGGACATTAGTCAACCCAAAGGACATCACCAGAAACTCATAGTGCCCATACCGCGTCCGAAAAGATATCTTAGTGACATTAGATGCCCTAATCCTCAACTGATGTAAGTTGGATCTCAAATCAATCTTGGAAAACACCTTGGCACCCTGAAGCTGATAAAAGAAATCATCAATTTTCGGCAATGGATACTTGTTCTTGATAGTGACTTTGTTCAACTGCTGATAATCTATACACATCCTCATAGATCCATCCTTCTTCTTCACAAACAAAATTGGTGCACCCCAGGGCGAGACACTAGGTTTAATGAAGCCCTTATCAAGCTAATCTTGCAACTGTTCCTTTAATTCTTTCAACTCTGGTGGGGCCATCGGTATGGCAGAATAGAAATGGGTTGAGTGCCTGGAGCCAAACTAATGCAGAAGTCAATATCCCTGTTGGGTGGCATCCCCGGAAGGTCTATAGGAAATACCTCAGGAAACTCACGAACAACAGGCACATAATCCATAGAAGGAACCTCAGCACTAGAAGCACGAACATAAGCCAAATAGGCCAAACACCCCTTCTCGACCATATGCGAAGCCTTCATATAAGAAATAACCCTGCTGGAAGAATGACCATGAGTCTCTCTCCACTCTAATCGAGGCAACCCCGGCAAGGCTAATGTCACTGTCTTGGCGTGACAGTCCAAAATAGCATGATAAGGTGACAGTCAATCCATGCCTAATATAACATCGAAATCAACCATATCGAGGAGTAACAAGTTTACATTGGTCTCAAGATCCCCAATAGAGACCACACACGAGTGATATACACGATCTACAACAATAGCATCCCCCACGGGCATGGACACATATACAGGGGAGCTCAAGGAATCACGGGGCACAAACAAATATGAAGCAAACTAAGATGACATATAGGAGTAAGTACACCCCGGATCAAATAGAACTGAAGCATCTCTACTGCAAACTGAAACAGTACATGTGATAACAGCATCCGAGGACTCAGCCTCAGGTCTGGTGAACTGCACAAATGTTACTTTCATAGATCAGCCTTTATTAGAGATCAGCTGAACGGGAATTTGTTAGTATTTGATTTTGGACCCACATAGTGAATTTTGTTGATTTTTCATGTGATGGACCAAACAATTGTTTTGAAAAGTGATAGTAATGTGCGATTGTTGTGTCATACTGTCGCTCTTTAATTTCTTTTCCTTCTTATTATTGTATAAATTTGGCCGCTTGATCTCTTTTGCGACTTATTGCCATAGTTGCCGATAATATCATATTTTGTTATCCATATAGGCATCTTAAGTAATGTGTGATTTGATGGATTTAGCATTTGACTTTGAGCTGCTAGGATGTAGTTTATAACTTTTATTCTCTCTTTTCACCTCTTCCAACAGGAGTTAACGATCCCTATTGGACTCTTAGGAAAAAAGTGAAGAGTATTAGAACAGTGCCTGCAGTGGGTGACAAATTAGAAGAATCAAATACTGTAAATTGTTTAAAAGACCCTATGGCAGGGTCACTTAATAAAAGGGCAAAGAATTATTGTACAGCACCTCATCATTTGCAAAAAAAAGATTTTTTTGACATAGTCTCCTTGTAACGACCTAGCCGGTCGTTTCGAGAGTCCTTTTGTGTTCTTCAGCTATATTATAATATATCGGGTTAGTTGGTTCGGGTCTGGAGTAGTTTCAGAGTGGAATGAGACACTTAGTCTCCTATTTATAAGCTTAAGTTGGAAAAGTCAACTGGGTGTTGACTTATGTGTACACGATCTCAAAATTGGGTTTTTATGGTTCGGTAAGCTCCGTTAGGTGATTTTGAACTTAGGAGCGCGTCCGGAATATGATTTGGAGGTCCGTGGTAGAATTAGGCTTGAATTGGCAAAAGTCGGAAATTTGGCGATTTTGGTCAGCAGTGAAAAATTGGATATCGGGGTCAGAATGGAATTACGGAAGTTGGAATAGGTTCTTACTGTCATTTTTTATGTGTGTGTAAAATTTGAGGTCATTCGGACGTGGTTTGGTAGGTTTCGGCATCGGTTGCGGAATTTGGAAGTTTAGAAGTTCTTAAGCTTGAATCCGAGGACAATTTGGTGTTTTGATGTTGTTTTCAGTGTTTTGAAGGTACGACTAAGTTCGTATGTTGATATATGAATTGTTGTTATAGTTGGTTGAGGTCCCGAGGGCCTCGGGTGTGTTTCGAGTGGTTAACAAATCAATTATTGGTATTGGGAGATAACTGATCTACTGGTTTCTGAAATTGCTGGTGTTTTTCGCACATGCGGATGGAGAGCCGCAGGTGAGAGGTCCGCAGAAGCGCGTGGAAGTTCGCAGGTGCGAACAGTGTTGGGCTGTGCTGGATACGCAGGTGCGAGATGGTGGTCGCATCTGCGAGCACGGAGGTGCAAGACCTGGGGCGCAGATGCGTCAAGTGTGAATGTGTAGGTGCGCGATCCGCAGGTGCGGGCTTTGTCCGCATATGTGGAACCTGGGATCCTAAGTGAGTTCCGCACCTGTGATGGATAAAAAGGGGACTTCCCGAATTTTGGATTATTTCCACAATTTTCAAGTCGGTTTTTGGAGCTTTTGGAGTGATTTTGAAGAGACATTCAAGGGTTTTCAATGAGGTAAGTTGCTTGAGCTCTAATACTCCTCACTATGGTGTTTTCCCTTTTTTTTTATCATCTAATTAATGGAATTTAGGGATGAAAATGAGGGGTTAGGGTTTGGGATATTGGAGAGTTTAATTTAAGTATTTGAGGGACCAAATGATATCGGATTTTTATAAATTTCATATATATGGACTCGTGAGTGAACGTGCTTTCTAGTTTTGTAATTTTTGTCGAATTTCGAGACGTGGGCCTGGGGGACGGGTTTGAACTCATTTCAGTTCTTAGTTTAATTTGGTAGTTTTTCTTGTGGACTTCATTCCTTTAGCGTATATTGATGGTATTGTACTAGTTGTGAATAGATTCGGAGTATTTGGAGGCCAAATCGAGGAGCAAGAGCGTAGCGGAGTAGATATTTTGCTCGGTTTGAGGTAAGTAACGGTCTTAAATCTAGTCTTGAGGGTATGAAACCCCGAGAAATTCATAAGATGTTGATATTTAGAGGTGACGCACACGCTAGGTGACGGGCGTGAGAGCGCGCACCGAGTGGGATTGAGACTTGGTCCGTCCCAGTAGACTGTAAAGTCAAACACACCTTTGTTATTACCTGTTCACTCTTGTTTTCGAGTTATTGACTGCCTTACATGTTAGAAACCATGCTTAGGCTATATGAAAACATTGTTGGGACTCGTAGTGGTCGTGAACTTGTTGTATTGACTGCTAAACTGATGTCTTGTACTCAGTCATTGTTTGCTTATGCGTTCTTATTTCAGCTCTCCCTTAAGATTTGATTATTTCTTATGATATCATATGTTTGGGCTGTTATTTTGATATTTGTGAGGCTGGAGAGGCTAGTGACTGATATAGGGCCTGAGTACCAAGTTGAGAGTTGTGTGAGATATGTTGGATTGAACTGCGCGCCGCAGTAAATATCAGATCGGGTTGCACGCCGCAACAAGCTTTCGGTCCATGACATCGGATCAGGCTGCAGGCCGCAGCAGTACTTGGATCGGGCTGCACGCCGCAATAATATATGGATCGGGCTGCACGCTGCAGCAGTATTGGGTCGGGTTGCACGCCGCAGCAATATAGCGCTTGAGTTGTAGGAGCCCCTACGGAGTCTGAACACCCCTAGTGAGCGCAGGTACCTTGATTGTGAGTGTTGAGGCTGACAGTCGAGCGATTGAGCTGTCGAGATAGACGAGTGACAGTAGCCCCTGTGAGGCTGTGTATTGCTTTTATTTATTGATGCACATTGTTGCTAGTCATTGTTGTGATGTTTTAAAGGACTTATACTGTTTCGCATGAGCTTGAAACGTTTTGATTATAAAATAACGGTTTGCAAGCATGTCTAATTTCCTTTAGTGAAATTTCTGAAAAGAACTGTATTATCTGCAGCTCGGCTTTGAGTCCGTGCGCTTTGGGTTTGTCGGAGACTTACGAGGTAGCTGTCGGCGTTCGCAGCCCTTGATTTCTCCTCTATTAGTATCTTTTCTTTCTATTTTGGCATTAATGGAACGTTGTAAACTTTGATATTAGTCTGGTTTAGATGATCATGACTTAGTGACACCCCGATGTCGGGCTTTCTTTTCCGCACTTTCATTTTGATTTGAACTCCTTTATGAAGGTTTTATAGTGAATAACTTTGAAATTATCTCTTAAAATGAAATATCGAATTGTTTTGGAAATGTATCGACTTGCTTGGTACTATGATAGGCGTCATCATGACAGAGTTAGTTTTGGGTCGTGACACTCCTTCAAGAAAGGAGATTTTATTGATAATTGGCATCCAAGAGACTACATCTTATGATACAATTATTTGGTAAGTTTTCTTTTTCTTTAACGTCATCTTCCCTGTATGGTTCAAGAGATGTTAAATCTTTTAGTCAATTGCAATCCTTATGTGAAAAGGTACCCAAGATGTTATATTGTTGGAACTTGTGTTTCCTTTTCAAAATCACCCAAAAGTTTATTCTAAAGGTGCACTTCTTTTGGCGGTAAGGGCAAATTATGTAAGTAGAACAAGATGATAAAAGAACAGTGCAAAAGCTTAAAGAGTTTATTAGCTGGAGAATGTTTTCTGTTTTGTTACCCTGACATCCAACTTTGACCAGTCCTAGGTGAGTATGATTTGGGTGGATTCTGTCTTCCTTGTTTTCCTCTAGCTTTAGTCCTATCTGACACCACAAAGACATGGTTAAAAGAAGGGAACAAAGAAACTTTTATGGACTCTCATGCTTATGAATATCATTTTTAATTTGAGAAAGGAAATATTTATATTCATCAGCACTCAAAATAGGGCTGCTCTATAATATTTACTAGTACAGAACCTCTGTGAGATATACAGCAAGTCAAAAAAGTCTAGTACTGATTCTGCATCACCTACCAATTGTTCTTTAAACCAAAAATGAAAAAGAGAAATTCATGAATCTTGATTTTCTGTGTTGAAGTACTCTTGCCTTCAAAACATTTTGCATTCATCTCTTTCCAAATTGTCCACCATATGCAAGCGGGAGCAATCTTCCACCATTCCTTGTGACAGGTTCTTCCCCTAATACTGTTCCAACTGCATATCAAGACAATGGCCTCCTTGGGTATCATCCAAACAATACCAGCTAGTGTTATAAAGAGCTGCCAAAGTTGTCTAGTAATAATACAATTTAAGAATAGATGGTCATTGGCATCAGTTTCCTGGTGACTTAGAAAGCATGTAAAGCTGGTCTGAATACCTCTTCTTTGGAGAATCCAAAGTGAGGCATGCTTTCCTACCATCAACCATGAAAAGCAAATAACTTCGAATGGTGCTTTGATCATCCAAATTCTTTTCCAAGGTCAGGGAGTGCTGGGTCAGTGTTTTTGAGAGCGAGAAGCGCAAAAATGCGACAGGGGTTTGCCTTACTTCAAGCGAAGCGCTCGCTCCATTGAAGTGAAGCGCAATTCTTAAAAAACATAAAGTAAACCATGCAAAGAAACAATATAAATAATCAAAAGGCTCAATTTAAAAACTTAAAAGTAGGTATCACAAAATCCTCCATAAACAATACAATGAGCAAAATCAAAACCACTAAATTAATAGAATCAACATCTTATTCTCCTACTCTTCTAGTTCTTCAAGATTGTCAAAATCTTAAATTTCTATATTATCTTCATATTGCTCGTCAGCTTCTTCTTCCTCTTCCTCTTCCTCTTCCTCTTTATGATCACTTTCATCTTCATCAATTAGAGATTGACTTGTAGTACTCACAGTCTTTCCCTTCCTATTCGAGATTGAACTTGAAGTATTCCCCCTTAAACCATAAGGGTTCTCCCCCAACTCCACTAGCCTCCGCAATATCACCCCAAGTGAAATTAGAGTCGCCTTCAAATACTTCTTCATCTTCACAATTTTTGGGGACTCCAATTATCCACTCATTAGCCTCATAAATATTGTCCAAAACAATTAGATCAATTAGATTGCGGTGGTTGTAGCGACACCTCTATGCTCTATTGTATTTTACGAACACTAGATTATTGAGGTGCTTCAAGGTTAGTCGATTCCTCTTCTTTGTATGAATCTGTAAACAAGATGTGTCAACTAATTAGTAGGAGTTAGGACAATTGAGATATAATTTACTTTATCTCAATACACGAAATCATTCTTTTTAGTTCTCACGTGTTCAAAAACGCTCAAGTTCCTTTCACATCCGACTGAGCTACAAGTTAACTTAGAACTTTGATGGAGAAAGTCTGTAAATCCGGAGTCTCTAAACCATATTAGTCGCACCACTCAACTATAGAAGTGAAAAAAAATTCAAGAGTTAATAAGTATAAAAAAAAACATTAAAAGTTAGAGCTATAAAATATAGAAGCACTCGGTCACCTGGGGACTTCGTCTTTTCTTTGTTTAATAGCCAGTCGCAACTTAGAAAGTCCTTCATCTTCCTTGTAAATAGCAATCTGATCTACTATATTTTCTTCCAGTTCATCATCTTGGGCCAACTTAATAACACAGTCATGGAATCCCTGCCACTCTTCTTTATCCAGTAAATTATTCTCAAATTGATCATAAAAGAGTGACGGGTTCAGAATATGTCCAACTGCATGCAAAGGTCGATGAAGTTGCTCCGTCCATCTTGAATCAATGATATGAAAGATTTTTGTTTAATAGCCTCCTTGGCCCTATCCATAGCTTCATAGAGGTAGCCTATTGGTGGTTTTTGCTCCCCATCCACCAAACTCTAATCAAAGGGCCACCACTTTTAAGAGCATGAAGGATATTATTCCAAAAAGAACAAGAAAGAATAATGTGTGTAGCTCCCCCCACCCCAGTTTCCTTTGCAAATTTACTCTTGTTACATTCCTCTGGAGTGAACAAGTTTCTCAAATTGGCTCTTTGCAAGTAAATATTATGCAAAGTCAAGAAAGCAGTGGGGAACTTTGTCTTGCCCTGTTTCACCAAATGTTTTTGTTTGTTGAATCTTCTCATCCTATTCTGATGTACTATCAAGGTTTTGCATCTCTCAAGCACTAAGAAGAGAGAAAAACTAGCGAAAGCGTTCTTCAAACTCACGTTAAAAGAATGTAAGATGAAAGAACCTTACCCACTCGTTCTTCAATCCCGCAAGAAGCGTTGAATAAAGGAAGAAGAATGATATAAAAAATCAATCACGTTTTTTGAAGCTAATGCTCAAAGCACTAATCACCCATATTTATTTTCAGCCTATTGAGCCCTTTAAATAGGCCTTACAACGAGTAAAATTGATAAGGTTAAGGAAAACTAATCCTAATTAAACTAGAATAAGAATAAAGCTAAGAAACCTATCCTAACTAAAATAGGAAAAAGAATTCTAGTAATAATGGGATACCTATTACGCCCTGCAATATTACGTCGATATTTTGTTTCGCAGTATTAAATTACGACGATATTACACCATGTAGTATTGTACGTTGAATTTGTCGTAAGGTAATTGACATTTGTCCAAGGAAAAAAAGATTATTTGGGGATAATAAGTATTGTACTACTTCAGACAAGTGATAAGTAAATTCATGGAGGTTAGAAGGTGAACGAATCAAAGAAAATGAATTTCGTCGAAATTCGACATTTTGGGGTAAAATACTGTCTAAGCTATAATACCCCGTATTTATGGACTAGTGTCATACAAGGTACCATATGAACACGATGGTATAATGTGTAACGTATATTAAAAAAGAGTAGTATTTTTAGGTAATTTGAGATAATTCTTAATTATACAGGTAATTGGTTAATTACCGGATAACGGTACATTACCTAGTTAATTAAAAATAAATGAGATAAAGATTAAATTCAAGCCCAAAAACGTGGCAAACAACCACAAAACTAAGAAATGACTCTTAGTCATTATATGATGAGGTGGCTACCTAGGAAATGAAGACTTTAATGAGTAAAAGTCTTGGTGTTTTTAGTCTCTTAGGAATAAGACATAAAATCTCTTAAAAATAGTGATAGAAATCATATAACCCTTTCTTTCCAATTCAACAAGCATTCAAATAAACTTTTTCCATTCAAATACTGAAGCTTATAAGTCTTGTTACATTTCCATATTGGAAAGAAAAGAAGAATAAAAAACGTTAACTATCCTAAAGTAATATCCTATCCTTCTTGGTTTGAATATTTCAGCAACAGAGGCTTAAAATTCGTTCAAACAATTTCAAAGAAGCAGAAGCCTATTTCGTTCAAATACAGAAGCTTAATTCCATCGAAATTTTTCGGTTCTAAAAGTGTACGGTGCAATTTTTGCCAAGAATAGTATACGGAGTTTTCTCTACTTCAGGTATGTTAAGGATAAGATCTTCCTTCATTTTGCATGATCTCGTAATTACACAAGTTTGATAACGAGGCATAAAAAAAAATTCATATCCCGAAATTTACGTATATTTTCCTAGTTTTGTAAGTTACAATATCCTCCTTGTCGGGACTTCATATTCAATTGAGTATTCCCTTCTTCCAGTTAAGAGAGAAGAGAGTCTATATATACAGTATTACAGTATTTTCATTACCATCGAGCTATAATCGATGGGCAGGCCCCTATTGGGCAACCTCTGATCAGATGGTAAGTTATATGCCGAGCCTACTGTGGTCGAGCGCCTATGACCGAGCCCACTTGGTCGAGATATAGAGCCTAGTATGGCCGAGCGCCTATGAGCGAGCCTACTACGACAAAGCAGTTATATATATATACCGAGCCTTATAGGGCCGGAAAACTATTTTACTTACTATATTGAGAGAGTTGAATCAATATCAGCAGGTAAGCATATCTTCAGATTATCTTTGACTTCCAGCTATTTGCAGTTATTATATTATCAGTTCAGTTTCAGTTTTCAGTAAATTGCCTTACATATTCGGTACATTATTTCGTACTGACGTCCCTTTTCTGAGGGCACTGCATTTTATGCGTGCAGGTTCAGACAGACAGACGGGTAGGCCTCCTCATTAAGTGTTGCCCGAGTTCAGCTTGATCGGTAAGCTCCATGCCTTTCGGAGTTGTCGGGTCTAGAGCTATATATATATATATATATATATATATGTTATGAGTAGGTCGGGGAGCTGTTCCGATCACAATATATTCATCAGTAGAGGCTTGTAGATATATCCTGTCAGTTAGTGCAGTATGTTGGGCTTGTAGGCCCTGTACGTATGTTTTGTTGGCTTGTCAGTTGTAGTAATTATGACGGCCCTGCCGGCCCAGTTGTATGCTGACATTCAGCCGGCGTTAGTCTCTATGCAGTTTTATATTTCGCATCGCACATTATGTTGTAATGTGGCCCATGGCCAAAGTATGACATTACATATCAGTCAAGAATAAGTGAGGCACTTGGTGCCGGTATCGCCCCCAGTTTCGGGGCGTGACAATACCAACTAGCAATCCTAGTTTGACTAGAATTACAAAGATAATCCTACTAAAACAAGAATTAAATTACTAGGAAATAAGAAATAAGAAATCCTAGTTCTTAAATTTCTTGGATTCTTGGCCTTCTTGATTTTGAATCATTCTCCCCTGGTTGAAAAATATTCGTCCCCGAGTCTAACAACTTTCAAAGATTAGCAAGATTTGCTATAATATGAATGGATACCCAATGCTCACCAGGTTTCAAGTTACACTTTACTAGCTTATTATAGAGCTTCTTGATATTACAAGAAAACTTGGCATGTTGTCGAACTAAATTCCACTTTCTATGTTTCAACTTTCTACCAAGTCTTCTCTGTGTAATCTTTTCTTTAAAGATTAGGATGTCTTATTTCTTATTTTCTAGTAATTTAATTCTTGTTTTTGCATCATATTCAATAACAAGGGTCGTTAAGCAATATAAGAATGTACCCTAACGCCTTGACCAAAAATTGTAGAGAAGGATTTTTTATTCAAAATGTCCCTGGATATTAAGTTGATACAATGAGCCGCACATAGAGTCCAATAGATATTCGGGTACGCTCCTTGCATCATACCACCCACTTTAATATTTTTACTCGCATTATTAGTGGCCACTTGAACAACATTACTTGGTCCAATCTTTTCAATGGTTTTCTGCAACAAGACAAACATTTTGATATGGTCAGTGGATGCGTCGCTAGCATCAATAGACTCAAGAAACAAATTTCCCTTGGGAGAATTCACCAACTCATTAATAATTATTTTTTCAGTTCTTGCAGTCCACTTATCCATCATAATGGAGCATCCATACTTGTACCACATAACTTTATGTTCCTCCACAGTTTTATTGATCTTCTCTACTTCCTTATTTAAATAAGCATCTCTGATTTCATGATAAGTAGGGGGCTTCATTCTAAATCCATATCGAGCAACGACCTCAAGAAAGTCTCCAAAAGTGTCAGTATAATTGACACAATTAAAGGGGAGCCCAACATCATTAGATCTATCGTGCAAAAGCTATAACTGCACGATCCCTTAAATTGTCCTGGGCAATTTTTTGCAAATCGCTTCCACCGCTCTTTGCTTCTGGATTCTTTGGGAAATAACAATCTATAGGACCTTTAGTCCTACTCATACTCGTCGATCCATGGCTTGAAGAGATTGCATCTCTTTTCCGTTTTTGTAACTTTGTTGGAAGTGACAAATCAACAGCTTCACCTTCTTCCTTATCATCATCATCAAGATTGGTCACAAATGGTTAATGACTCATTTGATGTTTTAGCTCCTTCTCAACAAAATTCTTTATTTCTTCCCTCACCTCCGGCGGGCATTTCGGACAACTTGTGATGTTTCTATCGCCACCAATAAGGTGGAATTTAAAGCGATAAATTACCCCGTTGTAATCTTGTTACAAAACTTGCACATAATATTTGTACTATTCTTCTCATTAACTTTATCGCCATATCACCAAGCTGAGTCTTTCTCTTTCGAACTTTGAGATATTTTTAATCCTTATTATGATATAAGAAAAACAAACATAATGAATAACATGAAAATATAACATATATATATATATATAACATGAAAATGTAACATATATACAACACCTTAATTAAATTAAATTTAATAACTGAAATCAGTAACATTTCAAAGAAAAAGGAAAAAAATTAAAAATAATAATAAAAATAAGTTTAATATACTGAAATCAGCAAAGCATCAACATTTCAAAATTTAATAATTAAGTTTATAAACTGAAATACACACAAATTAATAAATAAAGGCTAAATAATAAGAATAAAAGAAAAAAGAAAAAGAATTGTTTTACCTGGAGCAGCAGTCCGTCTGGACGAAGTAGAGGAACCATAGGAGCAATTGATATAAGAAGAAGAAGAATTGTTTTCGAGGAACCCCAATTATTATTTTTTTTAAATTGACCCATTTACATGAAGCGATCGTTTTTGGCTTCGCTTCACGTCGCTTTTTCTAACACTGTGTTGGGTTGTTGTATAGATGATAAATAGTTGTATGCAACCACTGCCTCCTCTCCATATAGGTGAGTCCTCCACCACACTTAATTTTGCAAAGCCTTCTAATATTTTGAAAATTTCAGTAACTGCAGTGACTTCTTAGTCATTGAGAAGCCTTCCAAAAACTATGTTCCAGCCATGGGAGGTCCAAGATTCTTCTATTGGGGCATTAGGTGAAGTTGTGAGTGAATAAATTAGGAAAAAGCTCTTTTGGTACTCGAAGTCCAGTCATATCATCATACTAGAATGAGACCATCCTCCCATTTTCTATTTTAAAACTTTAGTTTGCTGCAAACTCCTCCCATATATTTCCTATGGCTTTCCAATTGCTAACTCCATAAGGAGTTCTCACTGGTTTGGTGCTCCCTGATTGCTCATACCTGCAGGTGATAACCTGTCTCCATAAAGCTTGCGTCTCAATATTGTATTTCCACAACCATTTCATTAAGTTGCTCTTGTTCTGCAAACTTAAGTTTCTAATGCCTAGACCTTTAATTCTCTTGCTGGAAATGACAGTCTTCCAGTTAACAAGAGGGGAACCTTTGGACTCCCTGTTGCCTTTCTAAATAAAGTTCCTTCTCAATTGGTCAAATCTTTTCCTTTGGCTGGAATAGAAACTAAACTTGATGTATGTGGGTAGGGTGTCTAAGACAAAGGTCACCAAAATGATCCTTCTCTCTAAGGATAAGTATTGTCCTTTCCATCTTGCAAGTCTCTTTTCACATTTACCAAGTACCATTTCCCGAATATCTGCAGCTTTGTTTTTGGAACGTAGTGATTATCCCAAATACTTGGTTGGTAAATTTCCCACTTCAAAACCTAAAATGCCTACTAGAATTGGATTGTTTGAAACTACATTAATAGGCATCAACAAACTTTTTATCATGTTAACATGAAGACTTGAGATACCTTCAAAGACTGAGAGAACCAGCCTCAAATGCATTAGCTGCACTGGTTCAACATTCCGAAGAACCAAAATATAATCTGCATACAGCAGATGTGAAATCTCCATGCTAGTAGTTCTGTTTTGTACTTTAAATCCCTTCAAGCAACCATATTCGCAGCATGCTGCTTAACCCTTCCATGGCTATCATAAAAAGAAAAGGGATAGAGAATCCCCTTGCCTTAAACCCTTAATTGAAGAAAGAAGCCCGTAGGAGATCCATTAATAAGTACAAATAACTTCACTATACTGATACAAAAGATACATTTTTTTTCCAAACCCATAACTTTCAGAATATTAATCAGATATCTCCAATTAGCATGATTAAATGCCTTTTCAATAATTAATTTGCACATGATTCTTGGTTTCTTTTCCTTCTGTCTACCATCAACGCACTCATAGGCTATCAGAGCAGCATCAATAATCTGTCTACCCTAAATAAAAGCCATTTGATGCTTATTCACCATCTTATCTATCACATGTTTAAGTCTTTCCCCTAGTCTTGCAAATAATCTTGCAGGTGCTGGCAATCAGATTGATTGGTTTTAAGTCTCTTCATTCTTTGGCTCCACTCTTCTTGGGTACAAGAGCTATATTGTCATGACCCAAAATCAACCTTCGTGATGACGCATATCCTGGAACTAGGCCAGCCTCAACTCAACAACCCAACACAGTAAAATAACTTTAAAAATAATGACGGAAGCAGTTAACATTAAAGAAGCCTTTTTTAAAATATAATAAATCCCAAAGTATGATATAATTCAGCCCAAAACTGGGGTGTCTCTGAGTACATGAGCGTCTAAATCAGAATACAGTCCACTACAGTGTCTAGAGAAATAAACTGAAAATACAACTAGAGATAAAGAAGAAGAGTCAAGGCCTACGAACGTCGTGCAGCTACCTTGATAGTCTCCAAACTTTGAAACCTCAATCAGCAACCACCCCCGTGACCGGAATCGCCTAGATTTGAACACAAGGTGCAGGGAGTAATGTGAGTTACCAACTCAGTAAGTAACGAGTCCAAACTTAGGACTGAAAGGTAGTGACGAACTCAACCGGTACAGATAAAAATAGAAATAACTGCAGAAATGTAGGCATGCTTCCAATTTAATAGGCAGTTCAAAACAGTAAAGTAGAGCAGATATGAACAGTGTAAAGAATATATCTCTGCAACCTCTACATGTCAATGCACATGCTGTATGTGATGCACCCTGCTTTCAGCCTCATGTGCTCACACTCTCAGATACTCAACCACTCGATACTGTATATGGCTCATACTGCCCAGGGAAGATCCATCCTGGAATATATACATCTCTGACAACAGTCACTCAGTACCGAGGAAGGTCAATCCAGCCCTATGGAGAAGATCCATCCCCAGGTATAAAATGCTTCGTACAAGCTAAGATCCATGTCCAGGGAACATCCATCCCTCAATAATATCAACCGCGCTCACTAGGGGTGTGCACAGACTCCAGAGAGACTCCTACAGCCCAAGCGCTATCACAAATCAATATAATCGTTGTGGCGTGCAGCCCGATACCATAATTGTCACTCATAATCAGGTCTCGGCGTCACTCAGTCATCAATCTCTCTAGTCTCACCCACGAGCTCACAATGTCATGAAAGCTAACCCGGAACAATAATATGATGTATCAATAAATAACAATGAGACTGAGATATGATATAAAAATGCATGAATATGAGTGAGTACAATATCAATGAAATTAGTGAGCTGACAACAAGAAATGACCACTAGGGGTCTCAACAGTCCTACCGGCATGAAGCCTAAACATGATATCTAGCATGATTGACATCTCAATTACTTTATCACATGATGAAAACACGGATATCAACAAGATAGAGTCACTATACGGTGCCATGGAACCAACCAGGTCACAATTCTCACGGCGCACGCCCGCACGCCCGTCACTTGGCATGTAAGTCACCTTAATACCAATCATATAACACATAATTCGGAGTTTCTAACCCTCAGAACCAAGTTTGAAAGTGTTATTTACCTCACACCGAGCGAAATCCTATTCTGCAATGCCTTTTCCTCTCAAATCGGTCTCTAAACGTCCCGAAATCTAGCCACAAGTAGTACAACACAATCAATAAAGGCTAAAGGGATCAATTCCACAAGAAAACTACTAAATTATAGCCAAAATCCGAAATCGACTCCATCCCAGCCCCCTGACCCACGTCTCATAATCCAACAAAAGTCACAAACCCAAAATCCCATTCACTCACGAGTCTAGCCATACTAAATTTATCAAAATCCGACATCAAATGGTCACCCAAACCCAAAAATTCATTCTCCAAATCCGTAGCCTCAAACCTCCAAATTTCACCTCAACACCACACAATCTAGGTGGAAAAAACAATGGAGAAACAAGATTTGTGATAAAAAAAACAAGTACAAGAAGCTTACCTCAAAAATCCCCTCGAAAATCTTCTCCAAAATCGCCTAAGTCCGAGTCCAAAATGTTGAAATAGGACTAAAATCATTTGCGCTCCAGGTCTTGCACCTGCGGAGTCGCTTCTGCAGCCTCTCGTCCGCTTCTGCGAAATTGCCCAAATCTTCCTCATTTGCATCAGCGGCCTATTCTCGCATCTGCGGCCCGCAAATGCACATCATTTCTCGCACCAGAAATTTCCCAAGCCAACGCCAACTCCGCATCTGCGCCACCCCACCTCACCTGCGACAATATCCTCGCAGGTGTGATTACACCAGTAACAGCCAACTTGAGCAAAACTTCAAACTCCAAACTTGCTTCGTTAATCACCCGAAATCAACCCGAGACCCTCAGGGCCTCAATCAAACATACTAACAAGTCTTATAACCTGATACAAACTTAGTCGAATCCTCAAATCACCTCAAACAACGCCAAAAACACGAATTACACATGGATTCAAGCCTAAAGAACTTTGAAATTTCCAAATTCCACAAACGACGCCAAAACCTATCAAATCACGTCCGATTGACCTAAAATTTTGCACACAAGTCATAAATGACACCAAGAACCTACTCCACTTCCGAAAATCCAGTTCGCTCCGCTATCAAAAAGTCCACTCCCGGTCAAACTTCCAAAATTCCAACTTTCGGCAATTCAAGCCTAATTATACTACGGACTTCCAAATCACAATCCGGACGCGCTCCTAAGTCCAAAATCACCTAAAGGAGCTAACGTAACTATCAAAATTCAAATCCGATATCGTTTACACATAATTCAACGTCCGATCAACTTTTTCAACTTAAACTTTCAAACAAGAGACTAAGTGTCTCAATTCATTCTGAAATCACTCCGGACCCGAACCAACTAACCCGGTAAGTCACAATACAGTTGTAGAACATACAAGAAGCAGAAAATGGGAGAACGAGGATACAACTCTCGAAACGACCGACCGGGTCATTACATACATAGGTGGTATTTAGACTCTTTTCTAAAATTCTCATAGAGTGGAAATTGGTCATAATTTGTAGAATGTCATTCTTCCGCAAATTCTAGCAACAACCTGGAGCTTTGCCTACACCATATAGCCTTAAACTATGGAGAAATTCTTGTTCCCCAAAAGGTCTCCCCAACCAACTTTGAACCTCTATTGTGATTGTAGCTGGATTTTGAAGAGTAATACTAGACCTCCATAATTCCGTCGTAGTGTGTAACTATTTATAAAAGGAGATGCATTCTCCATTATTCCTAATTGCGTTAGTAACTTCAATCCCATTAATCTTCAGCTTGTCTATGGTGTTGAGTCTCTTATGTCTGTTGACCATCCCAAAGTTCTTGTCACCCTACTTGAACCATAAAATTCTGGATTTTAAGTCATAAACATCAGCACTTCCAAAGATGGCTTTTGACGTACGGAAGTCGACCTGATGACTATTGGTCTTTAATATAGTCCCATTTGAGTCTTAGTAGTTGGGTCATTAAAATCCATAGAAATTGGGCCTTTAGAGATAGCCAAAGGTGGTCCATTGTCACGACCCAAAACTAAGCCTATCGTGATGGCGCCTATCGTGATACTAGGCAAGCCAACACAATTAACAAAGCAGCCGGTATATTCATTTTTAAAGAAAATTTCAAAGTTGTTCAATATAAAACTATAACAACCCGGTCCGTCGTTACGTAGAACCTACATTATGATTATTGTTATTGACTTTTCATAGGTTGGTTATTCTATTATTGATGTGTTAGAGTCGATAGGCTTGAAATTGAGTGGTTGTAGTGAGAGTTCAGTCATGTAGCCTTTAAATATTGCCTTATAATGGGAAAAGTCAACTGAGAGTTGACTTATTGGGAAACGACCTCGGAATGCGGATTTTATAGCTTGGATAGCTTCGTTAGGTGATTTGGGACTGAGGATTGTGTTCGGATTATTTTTGTAATGTCCGGTGTAAAATTAGGCTTCAATTGGCGAAAGTTAGTTTTTGGCGATTTCCGGTTGGCAGTGAAAAATAGGATATCAGGGTCGGAATGGAATTCCAACAGTTGGAGCAGGTTCTTAATATCATTTTGGATATGTCTGCAAAATTTCAGGTTAATCGGATTTGTTTTGGGTAGTTTCGGCATCGTTGGTAGAATTTAGAAAATTCAAAGTTCATAGGCTTGAATTCGATGTGTTTTTGGGGTTTTGATGTTGGTTTGATGTTTTGAAGGCTCGACTAAGTTTGAATGATCATATATGATGCGTTGGTATGTTTGGTTGCGGTCCCGAGGGGCTCGGGATGGTTTCGGGTTGTTAACGGGGAGTTTGGAATGGTTTTGACACTGTTGATGTTGATGTTGTTGTTGCTGGTGTTTTCACACCTGCGGATGGGGAGCTGCAGGTGCGGTTCCGCAGGAGCGGACGTGGCACTTCAGGTGCTGAAGTTTGGCTTAGTGAGAGGATTTCGTAGGTGCGATTAATTGCCGCACCTGCGAGGCCGCAGGTGCGGGAGGTCGATTGCAGGTGGGGGATTTGAGGTCCTTGGGGTTTTCCGCAGGTGCACACCTGGGATCCGCAAGTGCGGTTCCGCAGGTGCGAGTAAGTGGTCGCAGGTGCGGAACCGCTGGACAGAAAGTATAAAAGCGTGCCTTCACGAATTTTAGCCATCTTTTTTAATATTTCATCCGAGTTTGAAGCTTTTGGAAGGGTTTTGAAAAGGGGATTCGATAGTTATTCATTGAAGTAAGGTTTTTGGATTCTAAACTCATTTATATGAGTGGATGTAGTGAGAGGTCAGCCATGTAGCCTTTAAAGATAGCCTTATAATGGGAAAAGTCAACTGTGAGTTGACTTATGGGGATATGACCTCAGAATGTGGATTTTATGGCTCGGATAGCTTCTTTAGGTGATTTGGGACTTAGGAGTGTGTTCGGAATATTTTTGTGATGTCCGGTGTAGAATTAGGCTTGAATTGGCGAAAGTTAGTTTTTGGCGATTTCTAGTTGGCAGTGGAATATAGGCTATTGGGATCGGAATGGAATTACGACAATTGGAGCAGGTTCTTAATGTCATTTTGGATATGTCTGCAAAATTTCAGGTCAATCGGAGTTGTTTTGGGTAGTTTCGGCATCGTTGGTGGAATTTAGAAAATTCAAAGTTCATAGGCTTGAATTCGGTGTGTTTTTAGGGTTTTGATGTTGTGTTTGATGTTTCGAAAGCTCGACTAAGTTTGAATGATCATATATGATGCGCTGGTATGTTTGGTTAGGGTCCCGAGGGGCTCGGGATGGTTCCGGGTTGTTAAAAGGGAGATTGGAATGGTTTTGACACTGCTGATGTTGTTGTTGCTCCTGCGGCTCCACAGGAGCGGACGTGGCACCACAGGTGCGGAAGTTTGGCTGAGTAGGAGGATTCCGTAGGTGCGAGTTAATTGTTGCACCTGTGAGGCCGCAGGTGCGGGATTTGAGGTCCTTGGGGTTTTCCGCAGGTGCGCACCTGGGATCCGCAGGTGCGGTTCCGCAGGTGCGAGTAAGTGGTCGCAGGTGCGGAACCACTTGACAGAAAGTATAAAAGCGTGCCTCCGCGAATTTTAGCCATCTTTTTCAATATTGCATCCGTGTTTGAAGCTTTTGGAAGGGTTTTGAAGAGGGGATTCGATAGTTCTTCATTGAGGTAAGGTTTTTGGATTCTAAACTAGTTTATATGTGATTAAAGGTCGGATTTATGGTGGAAAATTAGGGAAACATCAGTGCAAATTGGGTAAATAGGGCTTGGGATTAAGAGTCTTTAAAATGGGGATTTGAGGGGGTCATTTGGACTCCGAATTTAGTGTTCTTTATATGTACGGACTCGTGAGATGATGGACAACAGTTTTGTATAAAAATTTCTGAGTTTCAAGACGTGGGCTCGGGGTCGGGTTTGACCAATTTCGGGATTTTTGAGTATTTTTGATACATTTTGATTGGGATTAGTTCCTTAACATATTATAATGATATACATCTGATTGTTGGTAGATTTGGAGCACTCGGAGGTCGAATTTAGAGGCAATGACACTAGATTAGTATATTAGCCGGTTTTGAGATAAATAACGCTTCCAAACTTGGAACTGAGGGTTCGAAACCCCAAATTATATGATATTTGATATTAATTAAGGTGATGCACTTGCCAAGTGACGGGCATGCGGGTGTGTATAGAATATTTGTAGCCTGGCTCATCCCATGGCACTGTCTAATGGTTATCTCAGATTGATATTTGTATTGTGAAGGTTTCATTTACCTTGAACGCAATAGAAATCATGCTAAGTATAAATGTTAAGGCTTCACGCCGATATATTCAGACTAGAACGGTCGATTATTGTTGTCTCTGTTTATGATTTTTGTTTTCATGTACTCAGTCCTGTTACAGTATATGTTTCATGCCTCTGTCTCATAAGTTGCTAGTTTATTCTATATTATCATTGGTTTGGGCTGATTTTCATATGTTAGAGCATTGTGAGTGAGACTCGAAGGTACTGACTGAGTGAGGCTTGAAGCCTGGTTTTGAGACAGTTATGAGGTCGGACTGCACACCGCAGTGACCCTGGAATCATGCCTTCGTTGGCTTGATATAGCGCTTGGGCTGATAGGAGCACCTTCGGAGTCTTTATTCCCCCAGTGAGCGCACAGATATTGAGGGATGGATCTTCCCTGGTCATGGATCTTTCCCGAGTATTATGTTTCGGAGATGGACCTTCTCCGTGGGGCTTATGTTCCGGAGATGGATCTTCTCCCTCAGGGTTGGATCGGCCTTTTTCCTCAGTACTAGGTGACTGTGTTACTTATGTTTATGTAATATCCGGGATGGACTTTGCTTGGGCCGGAAGACCGTTGTCTAGTACTGAGTGGACCACCTTATCGGAGTTTGATTACTGAGTATACATCATTCTTGATTCTATATGAATTCATGCTAGTATGCAGGGTTACCGACATATATTGATGTATCGTGTTTATTTTCTGATATATTACTGTCATGTCCAAGTTATATACTGTTGTTCGAATTATCGGAGGTTTAGTATGTCACTACCTCTCAGCCCGTAGTTTGGTTTCGTTACTACTGAGTTGGTGTACTCACATTACCCCTGCACCTTGTGTGCAGATCTAGGTACAGCGGGATTCAGCTCTGGTCAGTGAGTAGCAGCAATTTTTATCAGAGTTGACGAGGTAGCAGCTGGCGACCGTGATCTCGTCTTCTCTTCCTTTTCTGCTGTCGTATTTATTTTCAGACTATGTTGGTCATTTCTTTTTTTTGGTTGTATTAAGTATTAGTAGCTCATGACTGTGTGACACTGGATCCGGGGTTTGTAGGATTTGGGTTTTGAATTTCATAAACTGGTTTCCAAATTTTGATTCATTATTATTATTATCCACAAACTTGTTAATAAGGATATTTATTGGTAATTGCATTTAGTTAGAATAAATGGGTGGCTTGCCTGGTTCCACGACAAGCACCATCACGACTCCGGAAATGGGTCATGACAAGTTGGTATCAGAGCCCTAGGTTAAATGGGTCTAACCAGTCATGAGCAGGTTTAGTAGAGTCTTGCGGATCGGTACAGAGACGTCTGTACTTATCTTCGAGAGGCTACAGAACCCTTAGGAAATTGCCACATCTTTGAATTCTTTCGTGCGACTATGTTGAACTCTAAAACTAAACTTCTGATGTTTTCATTCTCTCACAGATGGTGAAGACTCGTGCTACCGATAGTTGTGACCAAACAGAAGCAGGACCAGCCCGAGGTCGAGGCCGTGGCCGAGGCCATGGCAGAGGGAGGGGTACAGCCCGCACAGCAGCCGGGCAGCACCTGTGGACCCTTCCATTTTCCAGGAGCAGGTACCCTCAGCTGAGATTCCAGCGGGGCAGACTGAGGCACCAGCAGTGCCCATTGTGATTTCGGGTCTTCAGGAGACCCTAGCCTAGATTTTGACTATGTGCACCAGCTTGGCCCAGGTCGTCTCTATGTCCACTACTGCTACTACTTCTAAGGCCGGGGGAGGCATCCAGACTCCAGCTTCCTGGACACCTGAGCAGGTCACCTAGGGACTTCAGACACCTGGGGCAGCCCCAGTACAGCAGATTGCTCTAGTACAGGATTATGTGGTCCCAGCTTTAGCTGATGATGAGCAGCGTAGGTTGGAGAGGTTCAACAGACTCCAGCCTCCGACTTTTAGTGGTACAGAGGGCGAGGATGCCCAGGCCTTCTTGGACAAGTGTCAGAGGATACTACGTACTGCAGGGATATTAGAGGCCAGTGGGGTTCCATTCACTATATTCCAGTTTTCAGGAGCTGCACTTTCTTGGTGGGAGGCCTATGAGAGGCGTAGACCCATTGATGCATCGCCCTATACATGGAACCAATTCTTCATTCTCTTTCTGGAGAAGTATATACCACAGTCTCGCATAGAGGAGTTGCACAGAGAGTTCGAGCAGTTGCGTCAGGGAGACATACCGTGACGCAGTATGACATGAGGTTCTCTGAGTTAGCCTGTCATGCCATCTGGCTAGTTCCCACAGATAGAGAGAGGATTCAGAGATTTGTTAGTGGTCTCGCTTATCAGCTACGGATTTTGCTGACCAGGGAGAGGGTATCCGGTGCTTCTTTTGAGGAGGTAGTTGACATAGCCAGGGAGTCAGTGCGCTGCCATGAGCGTGTTGAGAGACAGGCTAAGAGGCCTAGAGGTCCTGGTAGTTATAGTGGTGATCACTCAGGAGGTCAGTCTCAGCACAACAGAGGCAGACCATTCAGGCCTCCTCAGCCAGCTCGTCCAGTTACAGTGGTGCTTCATCGGGACACGGTCCCCGTAGCTCTCATCCGGGCCATTCCTCATTTAGTGCACTTCCAGCCCAAAGCTCATCCCGACCACCATCAGTTCAGGGTTCCTCAGCACATGGTTCTTCTAGCAGCTACTCTGGTTCCAGGGGTTCCCTTCAGTTCCCCTCGTCAATTGCTGGGAGGGGTTGTTTTGAGTGTGGGGATCCGGGTCACATCAAGAGGTATTGTCCCCGCCTTTCTGGTAGTTCATATCAGCACAAGAGCCAGCCTCCAGCTTCAGGACCAATTTCTACACCACCCGCTCAGGCAGCCAGGGGTGGAGGTCAGTCAGTCAGGGGCCGCTCCAGAGGGGGAGGTCGGTCAGGTGAAGGACAGGCCCATTTCTATGCACTTCCGGGTAGACCAGATGCCATAGCTTCAGATGCAGTGATTACAGGTATTATCTCAGTCTGACACCGGGATACTGCAGTATTATTTGATCCTGGTTCTACGTATTCATATGTTTCTTCATACTTTGCACATTTCTTGAATACACCCCGTGAGTCTTTGTTTTCTGATATTCATGTGTCGACTCCGGTAGGGGATATTGTTGTGGTAGATCGGGTGTACCGGTCTTGTATTATATCTATTGGGGGTCGGGAGACCTGGGAAGATCTATTATTGCTTAGCATGGTTGACTTCGATGTAATTTTAGGCATGGATTGACTATCTCCATGCCATGCGGTTCTCGACTGTCACACCAAGACCGTGACCTTAGCTATGCCTGGATTGCCGAGGATTTAGTGGAGAGGTTCGATGAAGTATGTGCCTAGCAGGGTGATTTCCTTTCTGAAGGCTCAGCGTATGATTGGGAATGGGTGTGAGTCTTACCTGGCCTTTGTGAGGGATGTTAGTAGTGAGACTCCTTCCATTGATTCTGCTCCTGTGGTCCGTGAGTTCCCGGACATTTTCCCAGCGGACCTGCCAGGCATGCCACCTGACAGGGACATTGATTTTGGTATTAACTTATTGCCTGAGACCCAGCCTATCTGTATTCCCCCTTACCGCATGGCCCCATCAGAGTTAAAGGAATTGAAGGAACAACTTCAGGAACTCCTAGATAAGGGGTTCATTCGGCCTAGTGTGTCGCCTTGGGCTGCACCGGTGTTGTTCGTAAAGAAAAAGGATGGATCCATGCGTATGTGCATTGACTATAGGCAGCTGAACAAGGTTACAGTGAAGAACCGGTATCCTTTACCCCATATTGATGACTTGTTTGATTAGCTTCAGGGAGTTAGGATGTTCTCCAAGATCGACTTGAGGTCTGGTACCATAAGCTGAAGATTCGGGATTCTGATATTCCGAAAACTGCTTTTAGGACCAGATATGGCCACTATGAGTTTCTGGTTATGTCTTTTAGGCTGAACAATGCCCCAGCTGCGTTCATGCATTTGATGAACAACGTGTTTCAGCCTTACCTTGATTCATTCATTATTGTGTTCATTGATGACATCCTGGTGTACTCTCGTAGCTAGGAGGAGCACGCTCAGCATTTGAGGGTTGTGTTGCAGAGATTGAGGGAGGAGAAGCTTTATGCAAAGTTCTCCAAATGTGAGGTTTGGCTTGGTTCTGTAGCTTTCTTGGGCCACGTGGTGTCGAGTGAGGGTATTCAGGTGGACCCGAAGAAGATAGAGGCGGTGCAGAGTTGGCCTAGACCGTCCTCAACTATGGAGATTAGGAGTTTCCTAGGTTTGGCGGGTTATTATCTTCGCTTTGTGGAGGGATTTTCTTCTATTGCTTCACCTTTGACCAGATTGACCCAGAAGGGTGCTCCATTCAGATGGTCCGATGAGTGCGAGGAGAGCTTTTAGAAGCTCAAGTCAGCATTGACTACAGCTCCAGTATTGGTATTGCCTACAGGTTCGGGTTCTTACACAGTCTATTGTGATGCTTCTAGAGTTGGATTGGGAGCGGTTTTGATGCAGGACGGTAGGGTGATTGCCTACGCGTCCAGACAGTTGAAGGTGCACGAGAAGAATTATCCAGTGCACGATCTTGAGTTAGCTGCCATTGTTCATGCCTTAAAGATTTGGCGGCATTACTTGTATGGGGTACAATGTGAGATTTTCACTGATCATCGTAGCTTGCAGTATCTGCTAAGGCAGAAGGACTTGAATTTGCATCATAGGAGATGGTTAGAGATTCTTAAGGACTATGACTTAACTATTTCGTATTACCCGGGGAAGGCCAATGTAGTGGTCGATGCCTTGAGTCGCAGAGCTGAGAGTTTGGGGAGCCTAGCGTACCTTTCAGCAGCAGAGCGAGCATTAGCACTTGATGTTCAGGCTTTAGCGGGACAGTTGGTGAGATTGGATTTGTCAGACCCTCCGCGGGTGGTAGCTAGCATGGCTTCCCGGTCTTCTTTATTTGATCAGATTAAGGCACGACAGTATTATGACCGCCACTTGTTAGTTCTTCAGGATAGAGTTCGTCGGGGTGATTCCCGGGATGTGACTATTGGTGATGACGGAGTTATGAGGATGCAAGTCCGTATTTGCATGCCCAATGTCGATGGTATTCGAGAATTAATATTAGCAGAGGCTCACAGTTCGCGGTATTCTATTCATCCGGGTGCCGCGAAGATATACCAGGATCTGAGGTAGCAGTATTGGTGGAGGCGGATGAAGAGAGATATTGTTGACTTTTTAGCACGGTGTCAACTGCCATCAGGTCAAGTATGAGCACCAGAGACCAGGTGGATTACTTCAGAGGTTAGATATTCCGGAGTGGAAGTGGGAGCGGATTACCTGGACTTTGTAGTTGGGCTTCCACGAACTTCGAAGGGTTTTGATGCTATTTGGGTCATTGTAGATAGATTGACCAAGTCCGCGCACTTCATTCCTGTCAGCACTTCTTATACTTCAGAGCGATTAGCTGGTATTTACATTAAGGAGATTGTCTGATTGCATGGAGTTCCGGTTTCTATTATTTATGACAGAGGTACTCAGTTCACATCTCAGTTTTGGAGGGTCGTGCAGAGAGGCATGGGTACTGATGTAGAGTTGAGCACTGCATTTCACCCGCAGACCGATAGGAAGTCGGAAAGGACTATTCAGATCACATGTTACGGGCTTGTGTGATTGATTTTGGTGGTTCATGGGATCAGTTCCTGCCACTAGCAGAGTTAGTATATAATAACAGCTACCAGTCTAGTATTCATATGGCCCCGTATGAGGCTTTATATGTTAGGAGGCCTGGTGAANGGGTTCGAAACCCCAAATTATATGATATTTGATATTAATTAAGGTGATGCACTTGCCAAGTGACGGGCATGCGGGTGTGTATAGAATATTTGTAGCCTGGCTCATCCCATGGCACTGTCTAATGGTTATCTCAGGTTGATATTTGTACTATGAAGGTTGCATTTACCTTGAACGCGATAGAAATCATGCTAAGTATAAACGTTAAGGCTTCACGCCGATATGTTTAGACTGGAACGGTCGATTATTGCTATCTCTATTTATGATTTTTGTTTTCATGTACTCAGTCCTGTTACAGTATATGTTTCATGCCTCAGTCTCGTAAGTTGCTAGTTTATTCTATATTATCATTGGTTTGGGCTGATTTTCATATGTTAGAGCATTGTGAGTGAGACTAGAAGGTACTGATTGAGTGAGGCTTGAATACTGGTTTTGAGACAGTTATGAGGTCGGACTGCACACCGCAGTGACCCTGGAATCATGCCTTCGTTGGCTTGATATAGAGCTTGGGCTAATAGGAGCCCCTCCGGAGTCTTTACACCCCCAGTGAGCGCACAGATATTGAGGTATGGATCTTCCCTGGACATGGATCTTGTCCGAGTATTATGTTCCGGAGATGGACCTTCTCCGTGGGGCTTATGTTCCGGATATGGATCTTCTCCGTGGGGGCTATATCGGCCTTTTTCCTCAGTACTAGGTGACTGTGTCACTTGTGTTTATGTAATATCCGGGATGGACTTTCTCTGGGCCGGAAGGCCGTAATCTAGTACTGAGTGGACCACCTTATGAGAGTTTGATTACTGAGTATACATCATTCTTGATTCTATATGAATTCATGCTAGTATGCAGGGTTATAGACATATATTGATGCATCGTGTTTATTTTCTGATATATTACTGTCATGTCCAAGTTATATACTATTGTTCGAATTATCGGAGGTTTAGTCCGTCACTACCCCTCAGCCCGTAGTTTGGTTTCGTTACTACTGAGTTGGTGTACTCACGTTACCCCCTGCACCTTGTGTGCAGATCCAGGTACAGATTCAGCTTTGGTCAGTGAATAGCAGCTGTTTTCATGAGAGTTGACGAGGTAGCAGCTAGCTACCGTGATCTCGTCTTCTCTTCCTTTTCTACCGTCGTATTTATTTTCAGACTATGTTGGTCATTTCTTTTTTTTGGTTGTATTAAGTATTAGCAGCTCATGACTGTGTAACACTAGATCCGGGGTTTGTAGGATTTGGGTTTTGAATTTCATAAACTGGTTTCCAAATTTTGATTTTTTATTATTATTATCCACAGACTTGTTAATAAGGATATTTATTGGTAATTGCATTTAGTAAGAATAAATAGGTGGCTTGCCTGGTTCCACGACAGGAGCCATCACGACTCCGGAAATGGGTCGTGGAAAAAACCTTAAATAAAGAAATTTAAATCAAACAAAAAAACGGAAAGAAAAGCCCGACATCAGGGTGTCACTACTCATGAGCGTCTACAATATCTTTCTAACAGTACTAAGACTAATACAGTCTGAAAATCTACTAAAACAGCTAAAGGAAGATAGGAGGGAGAAGAGCAAGGTTGCGATCACATGCAGCTACCTTGCTAACTCTAATGGATCCGCGATGGATGAAAATCAACACTCGTCCGCACATCCAGTAACACCTGGATCTGCACACAAGGTGCAGGGAGTAACGTGAGTATGCCAACTCAGTAAGTAACAACCATAAATAAAGGTTGAGCAGTAGTGACAAGCAGTAAAACACATAAAGTCCACATCATGAAATCTCAGTTAAATACAACATGCTTTCAAATCAGTATTTGAGTCAAATCATCTCATTTAAAATCCAGTATCGGTGAAAATCATTTAAGGATATTTTTCAATAGTTTCAACAGAGGCTCAATGTAGAAGAGAGTGACAACGATGAAATCATAAAAAGCCCCTCGGAAAAAACATCACTCATACAGAGCCCCCCGGGCAAGCCTCATAGTCACTCGTAAATAGCCCTCGGCCTATATCGAACATGATGCGTCATTGTCACGACCCAAATTCCCAACCCACGGGATAGTGATGGCGCCTAACACAATACTTGCTAGGCAAGCCGATGTTAGAAATTAATTAATCATTTTCGTTCTAAAGTTCACTTACACATAATAGACAAATTAAAAGTAAATACTGAATCTAGTAATTTCCAATAAATGATTCCAGGAATAATAATAAAAATAATAATAATAATAATAATAATAATAATAACCGAACCTCGAACTAAATATATATAACCATAATTCTGCCCAGGGTCTAGTGTCACAATTCATGAACAACTAAAAAATACTACAAATAATAGGCTGAAAGAAATAACGTAGTTGTTTCGAATATAATAAAAACAGTATCTAAAGAACTAAAAGAAGACTTCAAGAATCTGCGAACGCCGGCAGATCTATCCCGTGTCTGCGAACGATGAATGCAGCTACTAAAATCTCCTAATGCTGGCCGGTACCTGGATCTGCACAAAATAGTGCAGAGTGTAGAATCAGTACAACCGACCCCATGTACTGAGTAAATGTCGAGCCTAACCTCGACGAAGTAGTGACGAGGCTACGGCGGGGCATTAACTACATAACCTAAACAACATATATAATAAAGCAAGAAAGAAATAATAACAACAATAAACTCGATAACCAGTAACTTGCACCAATAAATAAAAGCAACTCGGATAAATCTTTTCAAATATCAACTTATAAACAACTTTTCAAATTTTTCCAACTTTCGATTTAAATCACAATAAAATCAGAGTATGAAAATCTTCTAAATAAAACCGGAATTTTTCCAAATCCTTATTTTCGAAAATCAATAAAACATAAATATTCACCCTTATCGCCCCACCTGTCCACCCTTATTGCTCCTCCCTACATATATCACCCTTATTTCTCCTGTTGTGGCATGCAACCCGATCCCACATGTCTACCCTTATTACTCCTTGTTGCGGCGCGCAACCCGCTCCACCAAATATATCATATCAGTTTATTTATAAAAACTTTCACAATTCAGGCCAAGCCTTTCACAACATTTTGGTATATCAACAATTATAAACAGAAGTTGTAAAACTCATAAACTTCATCAATTATCCTTTCACAACGAAGCCAACTGGAATTTATACACATATTGTAACACTGACATCCAGCTCAATCCTTATATAATATAACAACATCAAAGAATAGCTGATACTTCCAAAATACTTAAAGCAATACTCAGTAATAAATTACGAATCCACATAGACACATAAACCTCAATAATCATGAAACAATTAAGCCCCGAAGCAAACAATTGGAAATCGGGGAAGGGATCATGTTTAACAGACAATTTGGTGATGTATAGATACTCGTCACCTCACCTAGACACCACACACATGCGGATTCACATAGCATTTAAGTTGGGGATTCCTATTCCCTCAAGTCAAGGTTAGCACTTACCTCAATTTCATAGATCACTCACTGCTCAATTACCCCTTTTCCTTTTGAATTTTGTTCTAACCTGCTCGAATTTAATCATAATTAGCTCAATATTATTAATTAAGGCTAAAGGAAGTAATTTTACTGAAAATTTATGATTTTCCAAAGTTTTCTCAAAAACGTTAAAACCCAACCCCGGGCCCGCTTGATTCAAACTCGAGATTCGGACCAAATTACGTTTACCCATTCACCTCGAGCCCGAATATGAAATTAGTTTTGATATCCGACCTCAATTCGAGGTCAAATTCCCATTTTTACAAAATTCCCTAATTCTACCCAAACCCTCAATTTTTACCATAAAAATTCTTGATTTTTGATTTAAAAGTGATGAAAAACATTGGGTAATTGAAAAAGTAGAGTTTAGAATTGATTGCCTACACTTTGGGGATAAACTTTGGTGAAGAAAATCGTCCTTAGGGCTTGGTAGTTCAAAAAATAGTGAAAGAAAGGGTTTTGTCTGTGTTTAACAGTGTTTAAATATGACTGGGCAGGCCTTCATCGCGTTCGCGTGGGCCTGCCCACGTTCGCATAGAGTCAGGCCTGTTGGCCTTCGCGTTCGTGTTCGCGGTCACTGGGCCGCGTTCGCGTGGACCAGACCGCGTTCACGTAGGGTCTCCCCCCAGCCCATCACATTCACGTCAAGGGTCTTGTGTTCGCATATAACAAAAAAGGGCCCCCAACTAAATTACTCTACACGTTCGCGACTAGGTAATGAGAACGCGAAGAAGAAAAGACTGGGCACTAGAAAATCGCAAAAACCAGCAAATTTTTAAGTGTAAAACACCCCGTGGCCTATCCGAAACTCACCCGAGCCCTTGGGGCTTGATGTGCCGGAGAATTTTGGCACATTTAATACCAATTTCTTAGATTTTAGCTCGTTTCAAACGCAATTATCTGTTATACTTATGTAATTTTGATGTTTTGCAGTGCATGAGGCTTGAGGACCCAAAAACGTGGAAATGAAATCAAGAAGCCGCAAAAGAGCAAGAAATTGACAAAGTGCAATCGCAAACTAAACATGCGGGCTGCAAATCAAACATGCGGACCGCAGAATGCTCAAGAAGACCACAAAGTGCAACAACTTGTTTAGCCGTTCCAAGCAAAGAAAATGCGGTCCACTATGCAACCGCATAAGAAGTCTGCGGGCCGCATAATGGATCGCAAACCTCCGCTAGAGTTGCTGAGCCCAGAAATGCGATGGCAATATGCGGTCGAATATCAACAATGCGAACTGCATAATCTCTTTGCGACGACTACCTGTAACCTAGGTCTGAGAAGATGCGATGGAGTTGAATAGAATGCAAACCGCTTGTCTGTTATGCGACAGATATGCGGTCGCATAACTTGCTTGAAAAGGTATTTTGGTCCGAACTTGACCCCGACTTTTAGCCCACTATAAATAGATTTATTAGGGTTTAGTGGGGGAATATTGTCTGAAAAAGGAGCTACATTCCAAGAATTGAATATTCCCATCTTTTAGAAGTTTGAGAGTGAAGAATCTTGCACTTTTGTAAACATTATGACATTTAATATTCTCTTCTTTTTGTATTTTAGCATGTGTGACTGGTTTTAAATACTAAGGTTGTGGACCTTAAATGGGTGTAATGTTAATGGGTGTTTACCATTGAATATATTGATGAGTGGCTAGAATTCATGATTTTAAGCATTATATACCTTGCATTTTATGTGCTTTAATGATAAAAATACACGTCGTATGAGCCTAATGGAGTTTATTTAATGTGTAGGTGAGTTGGAAATGGAAGCCGAGCTAAATGAGAGCATAAACGTCAGAAAATACG
>ML416223.1:50728-65645 GCA_005239525.1 Nicotiana knightiana | reverse complement strand
AAAATCTGATTTTTGGGTTGTTTTATTTGGAAAGGGAGATGAAATGTGGTCCGTTGGATTGAAAGGATTGAATGGATGAGATTTTCTCTCAGCTTTATTAAGTGAAACTGCGTCGTTTTGATCTGGGTCTTGGCAGGACAATATTTGGACTGGGTCGACCGATTTGGGCTGCCAATTCACCTCGAATTCGGCCCATTCCTTACCCCCCTTAAATTTAAACTAATACTAAAGATGCACAAATATATATAAAAAAAACTACTTTTTGGTATTTTTCTGATAGGAAATATGGGATTAAAGACACAAAAGTTAGAGAAAAATAATTAATATAACAAAACACTGATGACTCTCGGAGGTGTTAAAACGATGCAAAAATTAGGTGTTCACAAGGGGTGCCTAACACCTTCCCCTCAAGATAATTTGAGCCCTTACCCGATCTCTGGTGATGCAAACTGGTATAATCTTAGTTATTTTCTATAGGTGCCCTAATGCACCTTAATTTTTTAGGTGGCGACTCTCCAACAACCAATTATTTTTCCCTTCTCTCAAAAGGAGTTGTCAAATGTCGAAACCCGATTTCGCAAGAAAAAGGGGGCGCGACAAATATTATATGGATTTTTCCCTCCTTCGATCCGCCGTTACGTGATTTATCGCAATTGGCGTGTGTTATAGGGATTGTCAAGAGAATCGACTCAGGTATGTTAAGGCTAAACCTTTCCTTCATTTTGGCATGATCCCATAACTACATGAGTTTGATAACGAGGCATAAAGAGAAGTTCATACTCCCGAATGAGCTTCGTAAGTTACAGTATTCTCCCTTATCGAGACTTCATATTCAGTTTAGTATTGTCTTCTTTNGTTCTTACTGAATGGAAGCACCACGTAACCTGTTTTAGGTATATATATATATATATATATATATATAGAGAGAGAGAGAGAGAGAGAGAGAGAGAGAGAGAATTATAATATTTTCAACACCATCGAGCAATAATCGGTGGGTAGGCCCCTATTGGGCAACCCCTGATCACATGGTAAGTTATATATCGAGTCTGCTGTGGCCGAGCGCCTATGAGCAAGCCCAGTTGGCGAGATACAAAGCCTAGTATGCCTGAGCGCCTATGAGCGAGCCCAGTTGGCGAGATACAAAGCCTAGTATGCTTGAGCGCCTATGAGCGAACCTACTACGGCAGAGCAGTTATATATACCGAGCCTTATAAGGCCGGACAACTATTTTACTTACTATATTGAGAGAGTTGAGTCAGTATCAGTTGGTAAGCATACCTTCAGATTATCTTTGACTCCCAGTTACTTTCAGTTATTATATTATCAGTTCAGTTTCAGTTTCAGTTATTTTATTGCCTTACATACTCGGTACATTATTTCGTACTAATGTCCCTTTTTCTGGGGACGCTGCATTTCATGCCTGCAAGTATAGACAATCAGTTTTACGAGCCCTCATAGTATATGAGGTTAGCATTCAGCAAATGATCGGTAAGACTCCACCTCATTCGGAGTGCAACCGAGTCTATGAGTCATCATGTCAGGATTTTGCTACAGACTTATGGGTAGGCGGTACCCTGTCCCATTTGACGTCTAATACTCTTAGAAGCTTTGTAGACAGAGATTCATTTTGTACAGTATGTCAGAGGCCCTGACGGCCCATATGTATTCATGTTTTAAGAAAGATGGTTTATTGACACAGTACTTTCCCACTTAGAGTTATACATTACAAGTTGTGGCCATGTTGGCTCAGTTACCAACAATAGTACGATAAGAAAAATATGTTATGTTGGTATTCGATTGAGTAAGACGTCGGGTGCCCATCGCAGCCCTTCAATCTGGATCGTGACAGTTTACCCTAGCGAAGTGGAGGAAGAGTCGCTTGGCTGGATCCAAACATTTATACAGTAACATCACTTGTCATTTCTCAGGATGTTGTAAAGTTTTTAATTTATATGTCATAAGCCAAGGATAATATTTGAATATTATTTATGCCATTTAAAAAAAAGTAATTTTCAGTAAGACAGGTACTTCAAATTTAACAACAACAACAGATACAAACTGACACGTCTAATATTTCTTTTTTCGTAAGACAAATTTAACCAATTGTGATAATAGAGACAACATTTAAATAGTGATCTCAAAAAAGGCCATCTATGCAAATCCCGATCTCCACCTTCCGAGCCCTTCTTAGCAGGCTTGGGCTTGCCGGTTCCCTCCTAATCTCTCAACTCCAAAATTAAGGTAAAAATTACGCGGGGCACTCTATTTAGTCGCCCCCATTTAACCTATACCTACTTTTTAAAAAAATTTTAACTTGTACCCACTTTATAAATAACTTCAGCTCCCTTTCCCTCGTTGAGCTGAAGTTTGCCAGTTATAAAGACAAAACTTCAGCATACATGGCTGAAGTTTCCCAGTTACAAAGACAAAACTTCAGCTTTAGAGCTGAACTTCCCAAGTTATAAAGACAATTACAAAGACAAATCTTCAGCTCTAGAGCTGAAGTTTCCCAGTGTAACTGGGGGAACTTCAGCCCCGTATGCTGAAGTTTTTATTTTTATAACTAGAGAACTTCAGCCTCGTATGCTGAAGTTCCCCAGTTACAAGACAACAACTTCAGCTCTAGATCTGAAGTTTGCAAGCTACTTCAGGCCCGTCTACTAGAATGCTGAAGTTTTGCGTGATTGTCTTTGCTACTTCAGCCCCGCATGCTGAAGTTATGCGCAAAAGCAGGTACGGATGCAATTTTTTTTACAAAGCGGGTATAAGTTAAAACGTGGCACAAAAAGTGGGTACGGATGCAAAAGCCCCAAAATTAAGCAACATGATCAACATTTCAAACCTTAACTTATCAATAATAGAAGATTTAACTCAAATAGTCGTCAACCTCATCTTTTAAATTAAAAATAACCGACGGATGTATAATTCACGTATAATATGTATATACTTATATATAATTAATATATAATCTACATATACCGGTTAGAAAAAGTAGACAATAAATATGGGTAAAAATTGCACGGGACGTCCTATTTGGTCGCCTCCATAACCTATGCTCACTTTTTAATTTTTTTTTTTAACTTTTACTCACTTTTTAAACAACTTAACGCATTTTTCTCCTCCTCTCCTTCTTCTTCTCCTCCTCTCCTTCTTCTCCTCCTCCTCCTCCTTCTTCTTCTTTTCTTCTTCTTCTTCAGGTGACAATGATTTTATATAGTGGTTGTGAATATATTTTAATGTAGTTTATGATGTTTTACAATGGTGAGCTTTTATAAAACTTTATTTTTTACTATTGTTTAGGTTTTCTTCTTCTTATTTTTCTTAATTGCAAAATGAGTTCATTAGATTTATTATTATTTTGACAAATTGATGATTGGGGTTTGTTCATGATGATATTTGGAGGTTATGTTCAAATTTGAGATTATTTGGAGTAGATTTCGGTATTAAATCGCATATTGGATTGTTATAATTTGAAGAACAAATTTCTATTTCTGGGCAATTTTCACTTCAGACTTACTAGCATTAAGTGAATGAAAATATTTTTTGCACTTCAGACTTTTTGGCCTTAAGTACATCTGAAGTGCAATTTTTCACTTCAGAACGTTTGTTGCATTTCAGACTTTTTGGCCTTAAGTACATCTGAAGTACAACTTTTCACTTCAGACTTATTGACCTTAAGTACATCTAAAGTGAAATTTTTCACTTCAGACTTATTGACCTTAAGTGTACCAAAATGTTTGTTGCACTTCAGACCTTTTCGTCTTAAGTGCATCTGAAGTGTAATTTTTCACTTCAGACTTATTGGCTTTAAGTGTAGCAAAACATTTGTTGTACTTCAGACCTTTTGGCCTTAAGTGCATCTGAACTGCAATTTTTCACTTCACACTTATTAGCCTTAAGTGCATGAAATTGGTTACACTTCATACCTATTTGGCCTTAAGTGCATTTGAAGTGCAAATTTTCACTTTAAATTTGTTGGCCTTAAGTGTATCTGAAGTGCAATTTTTCACTTTAGACTTATTAGCCTTAAGTTCATGAAATCAATGGTTGCACTTCATACCTATTTGGTCTTAAGTGCATGTCAAGTGTAATTTTTTCACTTCATGCATTTTTTTAACCTTCAGACTAGATAAGTCTGAAATTTATCGTAAAGTGGGTAAGCTTGCAAACTTTTCTGCAAAGTGAGTATAGATTCAATTGTGACCCCAAAACTGGGTGTAGATGCAAAAGCCCCTGAACATAGCCGGCTATTTGTGTAAGAAAAAATTCCTTGACCTTTTTTTTTTAATTCATATAGAGTAAGCAAATAAATTTAATTCTTATAAATATACAAACTTTTCACACACATAAATTATATTGACATTGATGAGTTCAGTATAAATAAAGTATCATATAGTAAATATTATTAATTGAAAATCTAATAATGGGTTGACATCTTATAAAGAACATGGATGAACCTCGGTAAAAAAATGTTATGGGTTTACTTGATTATTTCATACTATAAGGGGTCGTTTGGTACAATAATGGAGTATCCTAAGTGATTAGCTATTCCACTTTTTATATCGGATAACTAATCTTAAAATTAATATTTATAATTAAAACAGGATAAATATAATCATAAATTCTACCATGGGATTATTATCCTTATCTCATATACCAAACAACCCTTAAGTTTGAGGTTACATTCAAATTGGGAAGGGTAAAAATTGAAATGGTAGCTTTCAATTAGATCTTGAACAGATAATAGCTCAATTTTATGTGAGCATGAAATTTCAATCTTTTTAAATCTAATTTTTAGACCTCAAGCTTTTAATTAATATATTAATTATATTCTAAAAGTGTTCGGTGTCACATTGCATATATAAAACAATAATAATTAGGTGTCATTGCTAAATTAGTTAGGTGGTATACTAGGAGTATAATGGTTCGTTTCGGCCGATTATTTTTAAAAAGTTGTATAATGCAAGTTTTTCGGTTATTCTACTGTGTATAACCAAAATTAAATATTTCGAAAGCGGTCCAATCATGTAGGTTCTCCAATGTCGGTACAGTTTGGTTAATTTTCGATATTTTTTTTAATATCATGTAAAGTCACTAGCAAAAGTAGAATGCAATAACATACATACTTTTATAGGACTTAGCAAAACTCTATAAACAGTTTTAATGTTTAAATCATGATGAATTAAGAAAACATGAAAGATGATTAGAGTATAGATCCATCAACTACTCTGCAAAAGTGTAAAAGGAACTAAGCAAAGACAAGAAAATGTAAATGACACGAGTATACATATATTAACCAAGTTGAGACTCAAGAATAAAGTCTATAGAAAATTAAATACTCAAAACGATAAATCTAAATCATACGAAAGGAAACATATTCAATACACTGTAGTTTGCTACTCATAATCACTAAATACTATTTCTTGCTAGTGAATATGCTGGAAAAATAATTTTGATTTTAATTACTTGTTGACTTGTAATCTTTTTTCATAATTCCAAAGGCCAAAAAAAAATTTAATGCTTTAATATTTTTAAACTTCGTATATAAATATATTTTTCATATATAAATTTATTCGATATGATTCGGTATTTTTTAATAAAAGATCTACCCTGATTATCGGCACGGTTGTATATTTATGTAAAAATCTACGATTTTATTAAAAGAAACCTAAAAATCGCTTCGATGTGGTACCGTTCGGTCAGTTTAGTCGGTTTTTAAATATCTATTGACACCCCTCTCGTAAACAATCTTAATGTATCCCCATTATATATTTTTCTACATTTTCATATTTATACCTCTTTCTTAATATTTGGCGGATCTAGATTTTACGTAGCGGGTTCGCAGGAATCATTAGATTGTGAACCCATCATTAACTTAAGATTATTATATGAACCCATAAATTTTTAATTCTGAATCCGCCTATGCATTTCTTTTTAACACATTATACACTCAATATCATAAGTAAAACCAAAAAGAAGAGTCGGGCACTTCTTAAACTATTAATCGATTGGGAGTCACATTTTCATCGTAAATATTAATAATAAAAAAAATCAAGAGCTATCAAAGAAACTTTCTATTTGCTTGATCATTGATCAATAATAATTAGGCGTGTAAAACACTTGTTTAATACAAGTCTAGTTGAAAAATAATGTAAATTATATCACAAAATTTTGAGAAAAAGACATGACAAACCATTATAAAAGTATAGTATTTGTGGATAAAATGTCCTATTTGGCATGTGGATAAATAGTGTCATGGGTGGTAAGACCAAGGAATTATCTTGTTCACAAATGTCATTATCCCTACCTTTTCTTGTCATTATGTTATTTTATACCCCAACAGTAAATTAGAGTCTGAAAAAGGCAAGGAGAATATAGATAGAATTATGGAATATTTAAATATTGATTTTAATTCATCTTCATCATTTCAATTAATTCAAGACTCAAATTATAATAATACAAAAGGCTTAGGACCCATAATGCTCTTCATAATAGTCAATTTCCTTTTTTGATCTCTGCAGTCAAATTAACATACTAATGTTATTGATGACAATTCCAAATTCAAGAGGATAATATGTATATATAATATGCCAATATTGTTTGAAAATAATACTACAAAATACTATATATTTATTTTTATTTTGGGACAGAAAGTAAAGCCTTAATTAAAACCACCATAACTTCATATTCACAAATTGAGTGGAGACAATAGGAAGTTAACGACAAATGTATATTTTTAATCGTTTTTAAAATAATAGCGGTGTATATATATATATATATATAACTTCATATTCACAAATTGAATGGAGACGATAGGAAGTTAACGACAAATGTATATTTTTAATCGTTCTTAAAATAATAGCCGATAATATATATATATATATAACAAACTTCTTGGTAAAGTTCGGAAGTCTAAAATTAATCGGACCAATAAATTTTGGATAGCAAATGTGCCACACAAAAAAATAGCTCCAAAAAGAGACCTATTTGGAATGGTGAAGGATCATAATAATCCAAGTACTACTCTATCTATTAACCTCAAAAGGATTGAGCATTAAAAATTAGGATAGTTAGCGTAGAAAGTATTTCGTATTTATGCAAGGTTTTGGGAAGGAATGTACCCTTAATGGTATGACGAAATCACCTTATTCTAGTACAAGCATTAGTAACTGTTTCCATGATTCGATTCCGCAACTTATAATTCCTACGCAGATAACTTTACAATTACTAAAAAGGATTGAACATATTTTCCCAAATTTGAAATGTTAAATTGCTCAAAGCAAGTGGTATGATCCTAATATATTAGCAAAGATTAATGTGACATGCCACCATATATGCCCCTTCATATATGACACCAGCTAAGATGTTTAGGTAATGACAACCTTGTCTTAGGTATATATATAAAAAAATCAGAATCATCCAAAAATACCAAAAACTTTATGTAACAACTTTTCAGTAAAGCCAACATAAAAGTTAACAACAGAAAAGACCCTACTTATCCAAATCATCATCATCAAAAACCAAGCCAAGAAACAAAAACTAGTACTACCAACTAAGAAAAATATCCATGGCTTTTTCTTCTTCTTATTTTTCATTCATTTTCTTGATTTTTCTGTTTATTATCTCTGTTGCAGTTGGAGAAATTAAGCCAGTTTATTTACCAGGAACTTATGAATCTTCATTAAAGAAACAACATGTCAAGTCAAAAATACCATTTAAAGCTCATTATTTCCCTCAAATTCTTGACCATTTCACTTTTCTACCAAAGAGTTCCAAAGTTTTTAAACAGAAATATCTCATAAATGATAAATATTGGCAAAAAGGAGGCCCTATATTTGTGTACACTGGAAATGAAGGAAATATTGATTGGTTTGCTGCAAATACTGGATTTATGCTTGATATTGCTCCTAAATTCCATGCTCTTCTAGTCTTCATTGAAGTATGTACATAATCTTGAAATGCTTTCTTATGTGACGTATTTTTATTTTTATTTTATGAGAAAAATGTTTAAATTTACTCCTTTACTATATTTTACACTTTGTCTTATTCAGGGGTCTTGCCGTTAGTAAATCAACTTATATTTACCTTGTGTTTAAACGGAGCTCCAATATTGATTTTGTAGATTCCACTTATCAAAATACTTCTAGAAAAGGTCCAAATTTCATTCCATTAGTATCAAAGGAAAATACGAGACAATTATTTGTTAGCGACAAGAGTATACATGACCCTAAAATGTAGCGGATGGTAAAATTAAGATATTTCGTATTGTACCGAGTATTTTTTACTATTTACCAATTTTTTTTTATCTCTTTTCTCATTTATCATTTTATAGGAGATAGAACTGATGATGCTTTTTTTTTTTCTTTGCATTGTAATAATTTAGCATAGGTTTTATGGAAATTCAATGCCATTTGGAAAGAAATCTTACAACTCACCAAAGACATTGGGATACTTGAATTCACAGCAAGCATTGGCTGATTATGCTGTTCTAATAAGGAGTTTGAAGCAGAATCTTTCTTCTGAATCATCACCAGTTGTGGTTTTTGGTGGCTCTTATGGAGGAAGTAAGTAAGGGACTGTTTGGCCATAAAAAAAAGTTTACTTTTTTTTTGCAAATTTCAAATTTCACTTAGAAGTTGAATTTTAAAATTTTTCGAAAATTTATTTTTTAAATACCTCGGAATTTCACAGTTCTTATGTTCAAACTCCCACTAAGATAGTAGAACACCAAAAAACACACAAACAAAAAAAGAAAAGCAAAAGAGATGAAGAAAAGTATTAACATAAGTGAATAAGTTTTAACTTTTAGCTAATTTTTTGCCTTGACATAATGATAGATGGAAATGACATGACATTACATGTGTGGACATATTGAGTGTCCAATCCATGTGAATCAATGAAAATTACATTCTATGGTTGCTAAATGTTCATGGAAAGTTTTCTTTTTATGAATTTATATTAGCATTAGATGCATTCAATTATTCAAAGAAACATAAATTTTCCTCCGCTTTTGCATTTGTTAAGTAGGGATCTTTACACAAATAGCCAGTTCAATTTATTGTTTACTTTCCTAACCGGTATATATAAATTATACACTAATTATATACGGTTATATACATATTATACATAAATTATACATTTATTATATATATTTACCAACTATTTTAATTTAAGCAGTTGAATGAACGGCTATTTAGGTTAATTCTTGTCTAGTAGTATTATCCAATAATTGATAAATTGATTTCACTCTTAAATACTTGTTTTCTTTACACCTTTTAACTTTTTCTTTTGCAACCAGTGCTGGCTTCTTGGTTTAGATTGAAGTACCCACATATAGCCATAGGTGCAGTGGCATCTTCAGCACCAATCTTGCAGTTTGACAAAATAACTCCATGGTCAAGCTTTTATGATGCTGTTTCCCAAGATTTCAAGGTTTGTGATAGTAAGTCTTTACTAGTAAGTGTTTTGAATTGAAAATCTTGAAAAACAAAAAATTTCAAAAAATTTTGAAATTTACAAAATCTTGAAATTTATTTTTCATGGGCAAATCTGAAAAAAAACAAAAAAAAAATCATGGCCAAACAGGCCCTTAAATAGTTTGAACTTAGGGGTCGTTTAGTATGAGGTATAAGAAGGTATAGTGCCGGTATAAAAATTTAATATCGTCTTAATTTTTTGTTTGGTTAGCAAACCTGGTATAAGTTATTTCGGGATTAAAATTAATACCGGGATAACTTATACCTTGTAGAGGGTGGGGTAATTAGTGCCGGGATAACTTATACTTTCTTCTTAGAAATTATGCAATTGTCATTTTTAATACAACATACCAAACATTGGATAAAAAATAATATCAGAATAATTAATTCCAGTATAACTTATCCCGACGTAAGCCTAGTCAAATCAAACGACCCCTTAAAGGTTGAACCCATCAGGATCCACCGTTAATGAATTTTTACCCTCGATATTTTCAACATGCTGTGACAAGTAACTTGCCTTATTTTGCAGGTTACTAATCTCACTTTATTATGAACGGTTACACTGTAATTATCTTTTTATCTCGAATAGGATTTATTCATAAGATCTTTCTTGAATAAGAGACATTAATTCTTTCTTTTTTCCTTTCACAAATAGGAGGCAAGCTTGAATTGTTATAAAGTGATAAAGGGAAGTTGGACAGAGTTGGATGCTTTATCAAAACATGAAGAAGGTTTGACTAAAGTTAGTAAACTTTTCAGAACTTGCAAGTAAGTATATTTGAATATAAAAATAGACACATGATAATTTTTTATTAATTATAGCAAATTAAAATGATTTGGTTTATATATTTTTCAGGGGTTTACATTCAGTTTATTCAGCTAGGGATTGGCTATGGGAAGCTTTTGTATATACAGCAATGGTAAATTATCCTACTGAAGCCAACTTTATGATGCCATTGCCAGCATATCCAGTAAAAGAGGTAGACAATTCATTGCATTTAATTACATTTCCTTTTTTTCTATCAGCTTTTGTTGGACTTGGTATACAGTGACAGCATATGCGGACCCAGGATTTGAGTATTACGGAGAACTACTTTATAAATAAAAAAATAAAAAAAAGTCGTAGGAGCCCAGATTCGAACTTGGATTAAGCACTCCCACAAACCAGCGCCTCTCAGTTTTTGTGCTTTTAGAGGGCCGCATAAAAATATTTAAGCGTCTTCACTGTATATATAAATATAAATATATATGAAATTTATATACAATTATTTTGTCGAGATTAACGGTTTCTGATGACCCCAACTTAGGTCCGCCCCTGATTGACAGTATAAATATTCTTACAATAGTCGGTATATAGTTTAATCCGACATGACATGCTAGTTACAATTTCTATCCATTTACCAATTAATGTTTATCACAAAGGTTACTTGTAGGTTTATAAGTTTGTCTGATTGGCATAAATATTTTTTATACCGTTTGTCCATAAGACTTAGATGCAATGACAATGTGAAGATTTTGTACATAATTTGTGTAGTTTAACATATTATAGCAGATTAATTATTATTTTTATCAGTTCATCAATTAATGTTTATCATAGAAATTTACTTGTAATTACTTTATAAGTGATCATATTTTGTAATTTTTTTTATATTGTCGGGTGAATAATTTTTTTTTTTTTTCTGAATTAAGATGTGCCAGATAATTGATGGATTCCCAAAAGGAGCTTCCAAAATCAGTCGGGCATTTGCTGCTGCAAGTTTATATTACAATTATACACAAACAGAAAAATGTTTCAATTTAGAAGGTGATACTGATGCTCATGGCCTTCGTGGTTGGGACTGGCAGGTTTAGAATTCTTTACATAATTACCTTTTATTCTATTCCATTTCGATTATTCTCTGTACTCATCAGTAGTGGTAGATTCAGAATTTAAATGTGTAGATTGTCAAAAATATATCTAACTCTATCTATATGTAATTTTTTTGTATGGTATTTTTGTAGCTTTTCATTCGTAGATTCTTCTACTATATGTTGTTTCTCCCACTCTGATTATTCTATTACTTTATCTCCTTATCTTGCGGTGGTTACTACTTGTTGTTTTTATCTTTTTTTTATCTTTCTTTGAGTCAGGGTCTACCGGAAACAGCCCCTCTACCTTCATAAAGGTAGGGGTAATATCTGCGTACATCATATCCTACCCTTTCTCTCAAACCCCACTTGGTGGGATTATAGTTGATATATTGTTGTTGTTGTTGCTGCTGCTGTTGTTATCTATACGTACTTTTCAGTATCATAAATATTGAGTTCGATCGAATTCGTAAAGTCATTCTGCCACGGGTACTTATATTAAATTTTAGTTTGGTTATGATCTGATTAAAATTAAATGATTCTTGAAATCTTGGTTCTATATATGCCTAATTTTTGTGTTTATTTTTTCATGATTTGTGAGTTAAGGCATGTACAGAAATGGTTATGCCAATGACTTGTTCAAATGAAAGCATGTTTCCTCCATCTTCCTATAGTTACAAAGAATTCACAGAAGATTGCGAGAAGAAATATGGAGTAGAGCCTCGACCACATTGGATCACTACTGAATTTGGTGGCTATGTGAGTTTTCTAATTTATATTCTATTTGTTAACAAATGAAAATTCTCTATACATATTTTTTATTCACGGAAATAAGAAGAAAAAGATCAATATTTCAGAGAATTGAGCAAGTTCTCAAGAGATTTGGCAGCAATATGATATTCTCTAACGGAATGCAAGATCCATGGAGCAGGGGAGGGTAAGTGTAAGAATTTATTATTTGCGACTCGAAATATTAAACTCATATAGGCTCTAAATTTTGAATTTATCTCGGTTTATCGTTATTGAATTGATTTTTTTTATTTTTTTTTGCTTTCTCTTTTTGTGATAGTGTGCTGAAAAATATATCAGCTAGCATCGTGGCACTTGTAACTCAGAAAGGTATCATATGCTTCTATATATATATATATATATATATATATATATATATATATATATATATATATATATATATATATATATATATATATATATATATATATATATATATATATATATATATATATTCATCTTCATTGAATTTGAGCATTCTGAAAATGATTGCAGTTGATTAGAGACATTGATTTATTTTATTACTAATTTCATGTTTTAATTTTTCTAATTTAATTAGGTGCACACCATGTTGACTTTCGCTCTGAGACAAAGAATGATCCAGACTGGTTGATCATGCAAAGGAAGCAAGTAGTGACTATTATTCAAAAGTGGTTACAAGAGTACTACAGAGACCTCGAACAAAATTAGATGTGATATGCATATTGTGACTTGATAGAGGCACATCATGTGACTTTGGTCATAGTAAACGAAAATAAAAAGCGTCGAGAGAACAAGAGAAACTACTTCCATTTGCATTTTCGATTGACGTTTTTATACTAACAGTGTAAAATTACTTTTGTTGGCCCAAGAAAGGAAATAATTTTGAAAATTGACAAAGAAACTCCGAGATGAACCAGATTCATCACATGTGATATAGACAAACATAGTTAAAGGCACATGAGATGCACATGCATGAGATAAATGTATTCAGGTAAAATTGAGATATCTTCTGATTGAAAAGATTGCAAAAACAAAATTGGAGAAGGACTCCTTATTCAATAAGAACATAATCTAAGATAAGGAAGGATTTAGGAGTTGAGTTTGACTAGAACTCTTTCACCAAGGAAGAGTAGCATTAGGATTCTAGTTAATTCCTTATCTACTAAATCCTATATATATTGTAGGATGTTCTTATTGTAGAGAGACGCACAAAAACAGAAATTTATCAAGAATTGAGAGCAAAATTCGTGAAGAAATTTTGCAACCAGTTAGAGCCAAATTGGAGAGTGCGAATCTGGAGCTACTTGAACCAGCTAGAAGAACCAGTTCCATCTGTTGTCTTTTAGTCTAGTTTATTTGTAGTAGGTGATTACAAATTGTACCTTTCAGCTTTATCTAGAAGCAATTGTAATAGGTACTGAGTGTTCAAGTTATAGTTAACTTGAAGTTTGTCGCAAATAGCTAGAGGCTAGTTTGCCACAAAGTGTTAGAGTTAATCCTTAGGTTTACAAAAAAGTTTATTTTGTAAATGCTGTTTGGCTCAGAGTTGTAGTGAAGTGTTTGGAGAAAATCCTATTGAGTAGTAGGTCGTGATTTTTTCACCTTTTGAGCCGGGTATTTTCCACGTAAAAATATATGTGTTCTTTACTTTTCTGCATTTATTATTCCGCAACAGCACGAGTTGGAACACATAGAAGAACCAGGTCCTTCTATAACGACATCACTCGAAAATTGGACTCCACACAAATCAACCCCCCTCTTGTGTGGTATTGACGTATAAAACATCAATTGGTATCAGAGCAGGTTATCCTTGAAGAGGCTAACACCTTAGGAAAAGATCAAGATGAGTGTACTACCTGAAAAGTGTAAAGAGAAATCCACCAATAGGCCACCACTATTCGATGATCACTTGCAGATGACTGATGGATGCTTCAAATGTAGTAAAAAGAACCACATGATCAAGAGTTGTCCTATGTGGGAAATCGAGTGGAAAAAGGAGAAATCTGAAAGAAGGAACAGAAAGAAGGAACAGGTTCATGACAAGAAGAACTACAACAAAAGGTCATCCAAAGCAAGGGTTGTTGAACGAGCTCTTATAGCAGTTCGGGAATCTGAAGATGAACCTGATGAAGAATCCGAGATAAGTTTTCTGGACCTTAAGGATAAAATTAAACTCCTTTCTAAAGATAGACAATTTGAACTGTTGCTAATTTTAATTGATGAATCTAAGAATATAAGTTCTGAAAAAGAACAGTTGTCAAAAGAGTGTAACTTTCTAATAGCAGAATGCAAAAACCTGAAAATAAATATTTGTAAAACTGAAAAGGAAACTACTACATTGAAGAACCAGGTTCATGCACTTGATACAACTGTCTTAGAACTTAGATCTGAAAATCTAAAATTGAAGTTAGGAACATGTAAAGAAATAGCTAGTGTCACACAACTCTCACTCTAATTTTCACCAATAATACTCTCTCATTTTATTTTTTCTCTCTTTACGATGGCTGAGACATCACCCGTAGTATACTGACTTAGCATTCTCGAAATTTTATCAGAAGGTCCTAACAGGGAAAGGTAAAAAGAACTTATTCAACTGAACTACAACTTTTGCAACCATTTTGATGGAAACACTGTCGAAAAATAAAATAAAATGCCCCAGTTTCTTTGAATACCGGGAAATGTGGATTTTTGTTTTAGTGTGACCGAACCCCAGAGCGAGGCTGCCTACGTATCCTTTCGGAATCAGGTCGGACGTAGTTCATTTAACATGAACTTGTTTTGATGATTTTCTTGTCTCTTTTTTTTGATTTTTTTTTTTTTTT
>ML416223.1:782-18373 GCA_005239525.1 Nicotiana knightiana | reverse complement strand
GATTTTAATTTTCCCACATGCCTTTCAAAATTGCATTCTAGGCCGTACAAATGAAACAGAAGTCCCAACTTAACCCACTTACCTCCTAAACCTTCATACTCTCCGTAATTTATGTTCAGGAGCTTCAGAAACTTACCTTCATTCACATTTTTTGGTACAATGGGCCTTTGGCGGCGAAGATTGCGGCCCCACCCCTGGAATGGGGGACTTCCTCCAAGGTCGGAGTCATTTCACACTCAGTAAAATGGAACACATTGTTTTCAGGATCCCAGTGCGGAATCAACGCTTCGATCACATCCCTCCTAGGCTTATCATCATCATGTGAACCAAATGTCCCAAGTACTTCTTTATCTAGTTTTGCTCATATTCCTTAAAATCTCTCCACCAATCTCATAACAATTGTGGTATCTGATCAACAATAAGAAAATTCGGTACTCCTTCTGACCTGGGCCTCTTTTCGGACTTACCTCTTTCTCCACTCATGGTGTACCAATTTATCCAGACACGGGATTAGATTTTAATCAAATATATTATTGACACAAAAAATCTGATTTCTCGGGTTTTGACTCTATAAAAATAAAAATAAAAACCAAACTACGGGACTAAAATTTTTTTTGGTTAAATTAGTAAAATAATTATGAGAAAGAAAGGAAGACTCAAAATGACTATTCTTTTGTAAAAGTGAACATAAAAAACTGGTCTCTTTTGTTAAAACGACCATTTTGTATTTTCGAGGAAGGTTTTAAGGCTATTTCGACAAAATGACCGAACACATGGGCAAAACTTGTCGAAAGATAAAAAAAACTGACAAAGTAACTATATTATTATTTTTGTTCTTTTTCTTTACAGTAAGAGAAAAATAATAGTCCATATACACCTTTTTTTTTTAATTTTTTTTTTTTATATTTTTATTTTTTAAATGAGGTTGAACCTGATGAAGGTTGCCTACGTATCTCACATCCGGTGAGAATCAAACCCACGTAGTTCGGTTAAAAAAAATATTTTGAAAATTGTGCTTTTACATACTAGAACCTTTCAAAAATTTATTTTTTCAAAAAAAATATTTTATGAAAACTTGGAGGAAATTTTCTCTTTCTCTCTCATATGTTTAATCGATCTATCCTAAAGCCGGTCAACATTTGAATGAAGCCTACCAAATAATGTTACATATAACACATAAATATGAACATGTTGGTCCGAAAAATAGGTACCTGTCCTAGACGGACCCGACCCCTGTGCCGAGTCTCGCTAAGTCCAATGCACATGATGCAAATAAAATAGTAGCATACTAGGGATATTCATTGCTTGTGACTTGTTCTTCTAAGTTTTCAAATCTTAAAGGAGATGGTATCTAGACCTGGCTTACCCGGGGGGACAACCCGAGCCGAGGAGCGTCAAGCATCACCAGTAGTAGAACAACACTGGCTAGCTAACGGCTCTCCCGCCTAATCATGTGTGACTAAATCCTTCACCGGAAGCTGGTAGGCTAACTGACTTTATCTCAAGACAAAAATTTTTGTGATGCTGGTAGGCAAACACAACATAACTACCTATAAGAAGACTCAGAGGGGTGCGAGAGAGGATACAGTTTATATCACAGTTCAAATAAATATTAAAGCGGTAAATAAGCAACAAATAGCACATTAGGCTTTCAAACACAATAATATTCAAAACATGATAAAAGCAAAACAAGAGTCAATATACAAAGCTCGAATTCTTATTAATTGTCCCCAGCAGAGTCGTCAGAGCTGTCACACCTTTTTTTTTTACACAACCCTATACGAGGTTGAGTTAGAAGAGTTATTCCAATTAAAGTGAAGTTTTAAAAAGGGATTATTTATTATTTAGAGTCGCCACTTGGAATTGAGTTTTGGTGTTCCAAGTCACCTTTTATTGAATCCCTTATCAAAAGGAAGATTTGACTCCTAATTTATGGTCTACGAAAACAGAAGACTGAGTAAGGAATTCTGTTGACCGAGGGGAAGGTGTAAGGCACCCCTCGAGTCCCGTGGTTCTAGCATGGTCGCTTTATTGACTAATGTAAGGCTTAAATAAGTTTTTAGTTATTCTTGTATTTTATTGATTATGACTTATTTATTACTGCTTAATTAATTATTGTAACCTAGATGCGGTATGCACACAAGGTACTTCTTTGATATTGGATGTTAAACCAAGGTACGGGAAAGTACACATGGTTAAAACATAATTATTTTTAAATTGAAAGGTATCAAGGCACAAGAATGCGCATATTATCCTTTTATTATTTAAGCATATCAATCAAAAATTCGGGCATGAATACATGGGCTAATAGTGTATTTTGAGTATTCCATTTATTTATCTTTAATAAAAGTACTTCAACTCTAAATGTTAATAATTAAACTACACTAAAATTAATTATTGACCTAAATAGTATATTTCATCTAAATACAACTTAAAATGTAACTTTATGATTCAATCCTCAAAAGTAGCGTATTAAATCAAATAATTCTCCAAATGATAAAAGAATGTATTGAAAATTAAATCATAATGAGAACTCTCTTTGTGTTATCTGCAATTTTCAAACGTTTGAAGTCTACAACCTCAATTGCAATTATATTCTACTGGACAAGAAATTTGACTAAATATTGGTTCGTTAGGATCCCTTGTCCAACCCACTAATGGATTAACATGGAAATGGATTTTAAGAAAATATTATTGGATACTAGTTAGAATCTAGACAAAAATATGACAACTTTCAGTATCATGATTGACACTAAAGTGAAGAAATTTAAATAACACGGAGATGCAATTCTGCCAGTAATTAAAAGCCCAGCCATCCAAAATTGTAAATATTTTTTTTTTATAAGTTATTGTATTATCTTCGCCAATTTTTAACTCAAATTACTAACACTTAAAGGAATGAAAAATAAAAAGTAAAGAGTAGAAAGAAACCTGGGGATGCAAATCTTCTTCAATATATGATAGAAAGAACCTCCATACCAAGTTTACAATGAAGAAAATCCAAACTAAATACAGCAACAATAAGATTTAGAAACCACAATAAGCACTGAAATCCTTGAGTGAAATCGGAATCGTAACAGTGACCCGAATATCCTCTATCTAGACTCCATGTCTCCTTCCTTTGCTTCTTTTTTTTTAAAGATGAAGAAGTGAAACTATCTCCTAAAAGCTAATGCAATCTCTGAATATATTTCTCTCTTTGAGTATTTTTTTTTCAATCTTTTCTTTTCTGTTCCTCTCAACTTTATAAGAAATAAAGAAAAGAGAGTAAGTTACATAGCTAAAAATATTAGCCAACTACTTTGAGACGTAAATATCTATACATAAAAAAATTAAATATTTACACTATGGTTTAAATTATACAAAGATATAATAGTTTACTAAGTAAAAGATACCAAATATTTTTTTTTTATAAATTCTCTTTTCTCTTTTAAACAGAAGTAAAACTTATACTCTGAGTTTTTTTATGCTTTTTAATTTAAATTAAAAAAAAATTCAAATAAAACCTATTAAGAGTGAGATAAAAATTTAAAATATCAACATTAGACCTAAAAGAAATATTTACACCAAAATAATATATAATTTGGGTGTGGTAAAAAATTAGTTGTTCACATCTAGGAAAGGTAAAAGATGAGCTTTATAAAAATGATGAACTGGTAAGAACCCTGAAGGAGGACTTGACTAAGGTTAAGCATGAGCTAGACAGAACTTGTAAATGGAATAGGTCCTTTGATGCACTTTCATGGCTACAAAAACATCATAGTAGCAACAGAAGAGTACTTAGCTTTGGGAACTCTACACCTAAGTGGGATCCCAAAGGCAAGTACCTCACACTCCCGTGAGAACAAGATTTGCATACATTGTGGTAATACTGGTCACTATAAAAGTGAATGCACTGCAAAAGAGAAGGCAAGTCAGAAGAACAAAAATTTTGTTCTAGGGAAAAATAGGTTGCCTAGTTGGGCTAAAAAGAATGTGATTTATCCTTTTGCCTATAGAAAGGGACCCAAACTAGTTTGGGTTCCTAAGACTATCCCATGATTTCTTTTTGCATGTTCAAGTGAAGGGGAGCAACCAAATATAGTACATATATAGTAGTTGCTCAAAGCACATGACAAGAAGCAAGGACCAATTCCTTTCACTTGAGACCCTCAAAGGAGGTAATATCTCCTTTGGAAATGGGAAGAAATGTGAGATCAATGGGGTTGATAAGGAACAAGATGATGAAGAGAGTGGACTAACAAGAAACTCAAATGATGAAGTCACAGTCCAGCCTGAAGCAGCATCACAGGATGGAACAGGTAATGGAACAGGTCCTTCCACCCAAGGCAACGTGACAGAGGGAACTGACTAGAGAGGAACTGATCCTCAAACCTCGAGGGAACCTGTCCATGAACCTATTCCTCAATAACAAAACCAGGAAGGAACATCCAAAGAAATTGACACTCCTATTGCAACATCCACGAAATTGGATATGGACGAACCCGGTTCATCTGTTGATCAAAAGATATATAGGGAAATGATTAGCTCTTTGTTATCACTGCTAGCAGACCTGGCATTGTTTTCAGTGTAGGCCTTTGTGTTGGATTCCAGAAAAATCCAAAAGAGTCTCACTTGACTGCTATCAAGATGATCTTGAGATACCTAAAAGGCACCGCTGACCTTTGTCTATGGTATCCATAAGGTAGTAATTTCAACTTAGTGGGATATGATGATGCTGATTATGCAGCTTTTCTTGTGGATAGAAAGAGCACCTCAGGTATGACACAATTTCTTGGCTCATGTCTTGTGTTTTGGGCCACCAAAAAGGTAAAATTTTGAGGGCTTATCTACTGCTGAAACTGAGTGTATTGCTGCTGCCTCATGTTGTGCTAAATGTTGTGGATCAAACAACAATTAATTGATTGTGGGGTTGATGTAGGGTGTATCCCTATTTTTTGTGAAAACACTAATGCATTTAGTATGACCGAGAACTTGGTTCGTCACAAAAGAACTAAGCACATAGATGTTAGACATCATTTTTAAGGGATAATTATGAGAAGGGATTGATCACTACTGAGTTTTATGCTACTGATAAACAGATTGTTGATATATTTACAAAAGCACTGAGTAGAGAGCATATTGAAAGGAACAAGTTACTATTAGGGATGATTAAGATCACTTGATTGAACCAGTTCAGAATGTACATGAAAAAAAAGGGAAAAAGAAGAAGGAAAGATGAAAAGAAAATTTGGCTAGAAGATCAAGAATTTGTGTAAATAATCAGATTAACAATTGCTGAGTCTTATACTGTAAAAAGTATACTCTTATGCCATGTTTTGATATGACTTACTGGTCACTAATGAAATTTTTCCTATCTCTGCAAATTGAGGCTTGATCAAGACGATTCTAAAATGATGAACCTGGTTCATCGTGCTGGTTCATATGAAAGGCGAGGTATGTGTTCTACACTCTGTACACTTTGAAATACCAACAATTAAATCATGAGCAGAACTCTACCCAAACTCAAAATCTTCAAAAGCCTATCCAATTGACTTAGAACCAGTTCCGTTTCAACAAGAATTCTCACCAAATTAAAATACCTAGATTCTAGGGAAGCCTTAAACGTATATTCAAAACTAAAATTTCATTCAATCCATCCCCTCCCTTACAGAACCATTACAAAATTACTTATGATTCTTTCAAGTCAGTGACTGAGGGGGAAGAAACTGGGTATTTCGATTCTGAACAGGTAACTTCTGTACCATAACCTTCTTCTGAGGTCATTTATGAGGTCGCTGAAAACTTAGAAAATAAGTTCATACTGGTTGGGTCTGTAGTATACGGGGAAATGCCTGAGACAAGAATGAGAGGAGGTAAAAATAAAATAGAAAAGAAAAGGAGAGTGAGGGAGTACAGAGTAATGAGAAGGGGAAAAGGGAAGGAAGTGGTTGATTCTTCACCCACATCTGAATCTGTTAGAATAGCTATTTGTGGAGCTGATCCAGAGAAGGAGGAAGAAAGTAGCAAGAACACAGGGAGAAGTGAATCAGGAGAAGCCGCTGAAGGGTTAGTAAATCTAGGAAAGCACACAGATGAACCTGGTTCATCTACGGATGAAACCCTGGCGGATCTGCTGAAAGCGTTAGGCGATAGTTACAATCCAAAGAAGAAAAGAACTCCTAAAGCTCAAACTTCCGAGACAACAAGAGCAAACAATAAAAGAAAATCTGCTCCGTCTGAGACTTCCGATATTTCTCTTCCAAGAGGAAGAACTACAAGGAGCAAGTTAAAGCAAAGTGAGAACGAGTTGAAGAGAACTTTAGAGGAGAGTAAGAAGAAAAGAGTAAAAAAAAGGGAAAGAAAAGGTTGTTGAGCCTACTGAGGCTGTTGAAGTGGATGAGATGGACCTGGTCCATCAAAGTGAAAAAGTGCCAGAGGTAGAGGTTCAGACCCCTAAGATCAAGAAAGTCAAGACTTGCTCAAAGAACTCTTCATCTGTTTCTAAGTCTGCTGAACCATCCATCTTGGCTAAATGAACTAAGTCTGCAGTTTTTCCAAGCCTTAATTTCTTAGCCCTGCCTAGAATTTTCAGTGACCTAGATTCACGATTTTTTTATTTGTTTGTTGCTCATGTTTTTTAACTGTATTTATTTCATTTTGTTGATTGTGGCTGAATCATATTATCTCTATCAATGAAGTTTGCTTCTTTTGTTCTTGTTCATTTTCTATATTTCTTTGATAGTTTTAATTCTTAGTTGATTATTGATGATTAATCCATGATTGCATATGCAATGCCCAAATGGCCATGAGTAAGTGTTAAAAATCTGGGATTCACACAATTTTTTTTTATAACTTTTTGATGATGCCAAAAGGGGGAAGATAGGTTGTGCTCTGAACATGTGATATTTATAACCTAATGAACCTGGTTCTTTGTGATAAATGCTTAATACTCTTATATGTGTCAATGTTGGACTAAGATGAAGCACGCCTGAAGCACAAAGTTTGTCATCATCAAAAAGGGAGAATTTGTTGGCCCAAGAAAGAAAATAGTTTTGAAGATTGACAAAGGAACTCCGAGATGAACCAGGTCCATCACAGGTGACATAGACCAACATAGTCAAAGACACATGAGATGCACATGCATGAGCTACATGTATTCTGGTAAAATTGAGATATCTTCTGATTGAAAAGATTGCAAAAATGAAATTGGATAAGGACTCCTTATTCAATAAGAACAGAATCTAAGATAATGAAGGATTTAGGAGTTGAGTTTGACTAGAATTATTTCACCAAGGAAGAGTAGCATTAGGATTCTAGTTAATTCCTTATCTACTAAATCCTATATATATATTGCAGGATGTTCTTATTGTAGAGAGACGCACAAAAACAGAAATTTATCAAGAATTGAGAGCAAAATTCGTGAAGAAATTTTGCAACCAGTTCGAGCCAAATTGGAGAGTGTGAATCTGGAGCTACTTGAACCAGCTAGAAGAACTAGTTCCATCTGTTGTCTTTTAGTCTAGTTTATTTGTAGTAGGTGATTACAAATTGTACCTTTCAGCTTTATCTAGAAGCAATTGTAATAGGTACTGAGTGTTCAAGTTATAGTTAACTTGAAGTTTGTCGCAAATAGCTAGAGGCTAGTTTGCCACAAAGGGTTAGAGTTAATCCTTAGGTTTAAAAAAGAGTTTATTTTGTAAATGCTGTTTGGCTCAGAGTTGTAGTGAAGTGTTTGGAAAAAATCCTACCGAGTAGTAGGTTGTGGTTTTTTCACCTTTTGAGCCAGGTGTTTTCCACGTAAAATTTTTTGTGTTCTTTACTTTTCTGCATTTATTATTCCGCAACAACACGAGTTGGAATACATAGAAGAACTAGGTCCTTCTATAACAACATCACTCAAAAATTGGACTCCACACAAATCAACCCCCCTCTTGTGTGGTATTGACGTATAAAACATCAACTTTTATACGTTTATTCCATCAGATCATTTAAATTATAAATATAAATAGACATTAATCTCTATCGATAATCACCATCTCAACCAACTCCGTCGTCAACTAATACATCACAACTACCACCCCTAGCGAACGAGCCATGAACCAACGTCCAAATCACCAACCACCACTAATCACCCCCTTTACAATCTCCACCGGCGCAAATACCACTATCAGTTACCATTGATAAGCTAACGCCACACAACTATCATCTCTAGCCATCGCTTTAGAACTACTATCACAGGTCTCCTCAACTAACTATTATCACCACCAACCACCACCTCGAACTATCATCATTGACGTACAATTGTCATTATTATTGTCGTTTGCTTTTACTTCATCAAAGAAATAGTTTATTATACCACCACATAAATTAAAATTTTACGTAATATATTTTCGTAGATGCAATATCTAATCGTAATGTTATTTGAATTTTGTATTTATTTATTTTTTAAATAAAAATAAATTATATATATTCATATGGTGAGAAAATAAACAATCTTAATTTTAACTGTTTAAACTTAAAATAATCTACTATATATTTATATTTAAGCATCTTAATCTTAAACAAAGAGATCTTTTCTTTTCATAGGAACGAAATATCAAGGGTAATCTATCCGACAAGAAAAAAAAAAAGGTATTAAAAATTATTTAACTCATATATACTAAACTAAACGGTGTTCGTACCCTCAATCCAATCAAATATATTCTAAGATATTAGGAGTCAAGGAAAAAGGAATGATTAAGCGACCAATTTGAATTGATCCATAACCTATTTTCATTGAATAAAGAAGTAAGATGAGTATAATGGAACTGAATTGCTATATTCAGTTGTTTGTAATGAACTTTTATACTATTATTATAATTTAATTTGTTAGAACATGTTATTACTATTTATATTAAATTATCAATCAATGTTATTAAGTAAAATTACTATAAAAAATTTAAATAGCCTAATTATGTCATTTATCATTGACAGCTTGTTTGGATGGTTTCATAATGTATCGTACAATATTGTATTGTATTGTATCGTATTGTCTTGATGTATACAATGTTTGGATAGATTGCACTCTTTCATGATATTATGCACCAACTATGAAGAATAAACTTGTAATATTATAAAGAAAAAGTAAGATAAGAGGTAATATTATTATATAAAAAGATAAGGTAAATGATAAAATATAATTTTTTTAACAATAAAAAAGGACAAGATGAGAGAAAAAAAATAAGAAACGACTCCATCACACCAAATCGATTGTTCCATAAAGTGATACTTTTAAAATTTAAATCACAATCAAAACAAACATAATATTTAAGTAACAATAGCTACAATATAACATATAATGACTGTCCAAACAAGCTGTAAAAGACAATATCACACAAAAATTGGAAACTGCAGAGAAGCAAAGGAACTTGACGGTGGACTTTCAACAAATTTGTGAAGCCAAGTGTCACCCACAACCGACAGTACTACACCCATTAAAAAATATATGAATCCAATTGAAGAATTTACTGTAACACCTTCAAAATCTACTTTGACTCAAGAAAGTGGATCTAAAGTATCGGTACTATAGTAAAATTAAATACCCATTTTAGCTTACATCTTATTAATGTGAAAAAAACCAGTTATACCCATTATAGTATTAGTATAGTAGATCCATTTTCTCTTTTAGATCTCAGTTCCAATTGCCTTCAGCTGAAGAGAAAACCCCCCACAAAAAAAGGAAAAAAATGGCAAGGCAATCTGGGACTTGCTTAAGATGTTGTTTAGTAATTTTTGCTGTAGTTTCAGCTCTTTGTGTATCTGGGCCTGCTATTTATTGGAAATTTAAGAAGGGTTTAAGGTTAAAAGCTGCTCAATCTTGTTTGCCTTGTAAATGTGATTGCTCTCCTCCACTTTCACTTCTTGAAGTTGCTCCTGGTATGTGATTTTAATTTTTTTTTTTTTTGATCCAAGATCCTATTTTATGCATTGTTTATTTAAAAATCCTATTTTTATAAGTTTTTATTTGGTTTCCTTTTCTGGGGTTTCTTTATTTGATTCATTATTTTGCTTGGTGTTAGTTTTGTTGTGAGTTTTAACATGTGATAGCTAGTTGCGATTTACCTGTAATTACCTAATAAGTGATCTGATTGTGTGAATATGTTTTTACACTGTCGGAGCATAAAACTTTAACTTTTTGTTATAATGTTTCGATTGAGGGGAGATTTTTGGTTGCATGTTAAGTGTTTAATAGGTAACTTCTTAATTATCCTGTTCAGTGTTATCTTTTGATGCAAACAGACTGTTCTTTGGTTCCAAGTTTTAACACATTGGTTCTTGGTAAGATAGGATGCCGGTGAGAAGCAGATTGTGGAATTTGTTATTGGATTTGGTTAGCCTAAAGATCCTTCTGGTCCATCATCTTTGTTGCATTGATTGGGTTCAAAGATGTAAGTTTTGCTTAAGTAGGAACAAGTAAATAGTCTAAGGAAGTGAATGTATCCTTAGTCCTGTCCACAACTTTGGATTTGTTCAAAAATTGAAGGCGCATGACTGCGTGTATTCTGTTTTTGCATTTGGGTTAAAACCAGCAAAGCAACACAGATGAAAGAATGCTTTCATGAACTAACTTGTTCCTGTTGCACCTTATCAAAAAACTTGTTCCCCTCGCAAAATGTGGTGATGAAGGTCTTGCCTCTAAAAAATATCAGACATTATTTGGATTACATAAATGGCTAATCTAATGATTATTGCTCGAGCTTAGTAAAGATTAAGGTCAGATCAGATGTAGTAGAAGCTTAAGTGAAGCTTTGATTGACAGGCTCTGATATCATGTAGGAAAGTAAGTATCTATTTAGCAATTAAGGGAATGTCACATAGGATAGTTTCCCTGAGTTGTTATGCTTTTGTAAAGACTTTTGAGCTGTGGTAGGTGCTATTACGAAGAGCTCTCGGGTACGATTTTTCCTTCATGGTTTTGGAGTCTGTTGATCAAGCCTCGCTTAAAATTTCTACTTTTCTAGCCCCATAATTAAGCAAACTATGAAGAAAATGAGAGAAATCTTTCTGTCACAATTAACTTAATGGGTCCTTCTAATTTCAATGACACCCTGTTTTTCTTAAAAAATAAATGGAGTATTTGGATGAAGTTGGTCCGAATGATGTGGCATGTGTATAGAGGATTATGCAGACGACACCAACTAGTTTCAGTTTGAGGCATAGTTATTATTGTTGTGGAATTTCAAGAATTTGTCTTTGTAAGGGCTGAAGAATGTAGGACTATAATTATATGCAACATTTAGCTGATGTTCGTTAATTGATCCTTTTGTTCTTTCCTGAATGCGTTAAGAAGTACGGCATAAAGCTTCCATTCTGAATCGTGCTTTTAAAAGAAGTAGTATGCAGAGTCTCCGTCCTGGATCAACGCTTCTTGAGAAGCGAATGTAATTCTGAAAAAGTACCAAGCAGCACCTCCTCATTGGTTCTCTTTTACTGATAAATGATAACAAACTAGCTTAAAAACATGTAATGGGGATATAATGATTTGTTCGTAAAGTGACATTAGTAAGGGAATCCTTTCTTTTTTTGTAAGGGACATCTTATCAATTTTAGCATGACGGATAAGATTCTCTATACAGATCTGCACCAAGATGCAATCCAGAAATCCGACCATGGATTCTTAAGATTGGAAGGGGGTATCTTCCGGTATGAGTGCATCTTAGTGGACTTGATCTGGAATTCATAATCTTAATTTTCTTGGTTAATATCTGCAGATGTGTTATGAACTATATTTGCAAGAGGCTAAGATGGAGGCAAGTTTGAGAAATGGTAAAAGTATGTATGGACCGGGTAAGAGCATATGGAGTGTGATTTGTGTAATGGGGATGAGAGATCAGATCCAGGTATAGAGCTAATACAACAACCATCGCCTGTCCTCTCTCTCACATACGGTGCTATTTATTTATTTATTTCCTGCCCATCACAAATCACACTTTACACTCCACATTCTCCTATCCGGGTCTCATACATTCTAATTTCCCAAACTTCCGCTCCATCTTAGCTCTTGGTCAATATCGTTCACAACAAGCCGACAAACCAATGATGTCATTGATTTACACCAAACATTTTCTAAATCGTGTATCACTAGGAGTTAGATTGCAAGGGATACTTGCATATTTTCTTGTCTGTATCGTGTCACATTGTTCTTTAGTGCCCTAACTGAGGCTGGAGATCCTAAACGACATATATGTAGAGAAGACATTATTATAAAGTTGTTGGCGCCTTTTCTACTGCGTTTGTCCTTTCATATTCTTGTATGTTGCAAGTGCGATAATTGATGCTTCTGAAACTTAGGTGTACCAAGAAATGTTGTTATTTTTTTTAAAGATCTCAGGCTTCAAGCTTGTGATCCTAATAACGGTTAGCTGCTTAGACTTTACTGAAAGGTTTATGGTTTCTATATCTGGTCGAGCTGTTAAACTAAACTGTGTGTCGGGGCTATTTGATTGTTGGTTTTGTATATTTTATCTCCTAAATCCACCCCTTTGATTTAAAAGAAAGAAAAAAAAGGGAAAGGAAAGAAATTCTAATGCTTGTGGTGTTTATTATTTTTCTTTTATCTAGTGAGATCCAGCACAATGTAGAAGTATTATCTGCTGTCTAATGATGTGAACATTCAGATTTCATAAATGTCACATGAGAAATAGAGTGGAAGTGCAGAAACGGAGAATGAATCTTTCTAATTGTTATGATCGTTAGTGATAGGATTATGCACTTGTTTTGATGTGTTATTTCACTCCGATCATCTTCTTGCTCCATCACGATCGCATTCCTCACTCGCTCTTGGTGCAACCTCTAAAAGAATGAATCGTTGTGCTAACATATTGAGTAGTTAAGCTAGTTGTTTGGATTCCTCCTTCATTTTGAAGTTCACATTGTCTTGGAATATTCTACTGTTCATGTTTTTGCTCTTATATAGTCTTTCTGATAGTTTCTAGACAATGTATTTGGTGAAGTTTCGTGGAAATATAAATACCAGTTAAGCTAACATTATCCGGCATTTGGTTTCCTCTTGTGCAGGCTTGGCGAATCTTACCATTACAGGTGAGCTGCCCTTTCTTTCTCCTCAAGAAATCATGTTATGCCTCAGTTTTATAAGAAAACTTGGAATATGTTCTTCCTCTAATACAATTATTTATGAGTAATCATATGCATCTCTGAAATTGAGATACATATGATTGAGAATAGACGAAAATCAGTTTAGAATTAATCTTTAGGGTGCTGTCTATAATCAAAGAACAGTACCACTTGATAGCATTTCCTATGTTTATGCATATCCCAGTGCATCCTGATGAATACAGAAAACTATATCCCTTACGGATTAGGCTCATTAGATGATAATGACAAAACAATCCTAAGTTGATTATCACCTTGGTGATGTAAACTTAATCTCCTGAATGATTTCATCGAACTTGGATTTTTCTTTAAAGTTCTGACTAGGAGCTATGATTTTTTTGATCTAAAACCAAGCTATTTTGCTAAGTGTCCGACTATAATCCATTCTAGAAAGGGTTAACGTGTTTGTAAAATTAAGCATTTTGGCACCCAAGGGTGTGGCCTAGTGATAAATGAAGTGGGTGAGAACCATGGTCTCAGGTTCAATTCCCAGCAGAGGCAAAAAACACGAGGTGATTTCTTCCCATCTATCCAAATCTTGGTGGATAGAATTACCTGGTACCTGGTACATGTTGCTGGTGAAAGGTGGCAGGTATCTCGTGGAATTAGTCGAGGTGTGTGCAAGTCACCATGGTTATCAAAAAAAAAAGTAAGCATTTTGTCCTTGGTTTTCAAGATACAAAGACGCTGACTAAATCCTCTCCGCTGCAACTCGTTAGCATATTTTGGACCCTTAGATAAGGTTATGAACTATAGAGTGTATAGTGCTTAAACCAGAAAGTTTCGGAAGTGGGAAAGAGAGGAAAAAAGCTGCTTTGGTTTAAGGAATATGCTCACAGAATGTAATTTAGAAATTACAATGCAAGAAATATGTTCCGGGCCAGACGAGAAGTTTAGAGATCCAGTTGTGATTTCCTTTTACCAAGTTCCTTCCATTTTACCATGTATGGCTTATGTTCGTGACCTTTGCAAAAGATTGTTTTTAGCGGAAATCATGACATGCTACATTGTAATGTTTCTTATGACATCAGACTGCGGAAAAGATGATCCGGATCTAAAGGAGGAGATGGAGAAACAGTTTGTGGATTTATTATCGGAAGAGCTGAAGCTGCAGGAAGCTGTCGACAAGGAACGCGTGCATCATATGAACATCACCTTTGTGGAGGCAAGAAGGTTAGCTTCTGAGTACCAAAAGGAGGCTGAGAAATGCATTGCTACCACCGAAACTTGTGAAGTCGGGCGAGAAAGAGCTGTCGTGTTGCTTGCCAAGGAAAAGAAGTTGACGTCCATTTGGGAGCGTAGAGCGCGCCAAGCTGGTTGGCAAGGAGAATAAAGACTAAAATAACTAGTGAATAAGTTTATCTTTAACTGCAGTAGTTCAAATTTTGTTGTCCACTGTTGTAGCTTATGTTAGTTCTCTCTCTCTATGAGCACAAAATTGCTCATATTTCTTTATCTATATGTGTATTTACTTACTCTCCTGTATCTTTTGATCATATAAAATATATACTCTTCACTTTATACTTCAGCATTGAATCCAGTTACAACCCTTTATTGATGTCATTACGCACTTTTTTAAGCCATTTTCAAAAATTCTTGGTCAATGTGAAGTTACATTTCTTGGCTCACCATTTACATGGTGAAGAGGGAAAGAATGTTGGTAGCAATATTTGCCTATAAATGTACTATGTAGTTCTTAGCATCTTGAAACTATGTTTCTTTCGCAATGCTACTTTCTTTTTGTATTACCTTCAGAACCGGAGTCCGGATTTCAAGTTTATGGGCTCGGGATTCTAATCGTATTAAGTTACTGATTTGAAATTAATAATTTATGTGTATTCACATGGATTTTTAAAGACAAATACAAGATTCAAATTAAAGCTATTGGGTTTGGCCGAACTCACTCCCAACACTCTAGCTCCACCCTCGATTACCTCTTGGAATCACAAGATTTTAGGTTCAAATTTCAGGGAATCCGGAAACATTACATGATTTCTTTTCAGCTTAAGCCTGGTGACAGAGTTGCCGATACTCGTGAATTGTGACGGTGAAAGAAGCCAGCTACTCAGTGAAATAGTAGAAACTTCAAAGTGTATTATGAAATTTAACTCAAATTTGTATAACTTTATGAGCAAATTACAATTTAACCTCAAAGTTTTGTATGAAGGTATTCCGTATCCTCTCAAATGAGAAACTGCCTATTAATAGAAACAAACTCAGTTAATACAAAACAATTTCCTTTCTAGAAGATATAAGCACTGATGATTGTGTCTCAATTTTATAGAGAATACAATAATATATTATGATGTTATTTTCCTTCACGTTGTAATATTATATTTCATAAGAAAGGAGCACATTTAAGGGTTGAGAAGACATATTTACAAAAAAAAAAAAAAAAAAGATGGAGAGTAGTTAATCCCACATCGGCAACTACAAACTGAGAATGAACAAATGCTGTAGAATAAAAGTTGGGCTGGTCTGACAGAATAACATACTTACCTGGACGGGGTCAATGGGCGATCATTAAGACCCATGGCCTAGGCTAGTGACCTCCATTGCACTTAGGAGGGGTGCTAGCCTAAGGTCGGCCCAAGTGGTCGAGCCTACGTCATAATTTGTGGTAGAGGGGGCCTGCGTTCGCGCGGCCCCTGCCCAATCCTGAGCCGAAATGTTTGGGTCTTATGACCTATTGCTGCTTGAGAGCGGTGTTCTTCCAGCCCTTTTCTTAATGAGTTGGCAAATTGTGTTTTCTATGTAGAAGAGTGACAAATTTCTTGGAAAATTGCATTGGTTAAAGGAACAAGTCATGAAAATTACAGCCAGCCAGATGATCTGGGACAGCAGTTTGTGAAAGGCTTTTATGATTGTTATTTTTACCCCTTTTTGGATGTGATTTGAGCACAAAGTCCAAAAGCAGAAAATTACTCTGTTTAGTATGGTATTCCGCCACTTAGCTCCAAGGGCGGAATTGGAATTCCCTAAACACTCTTTAATGAAAATCATGGCGCTCTGCTACTGCAAGCCGCAACTTCCACTTACTATGAATTCTTTTTGCAAACCAAAGCTATTCACAATGTTTTTTGGCTTGATTATTTTATCACTAAATGGCATTTTTTATTTGAGTTATGGATTTTTGTATGCTCTAATCAAAGCTACTTTCGTGATGACCTCTTCTTGATATCAGACTTCTCAGTGGAGAGATTAACAACGACAATACCAACAACAACAAATCTAGTATAATTTTCAGAGGTGGGGAAATTAATTTGTCAAATATTTATTATCGGAAAGAGATAGCAGCTGAAGGCGCAGACAAGGAACCTCCCTCGTGTGCATTTTTGTTGTGGAGTAAGAAGATTAGTTCAGAGTGCACTGAATGCTGAGAAATGCAATGCTGCGATGGACACGATGTCTAGAGGACCTACCAATTGGGTATTATGTGTTTGGATTTGTAAGGTGAAACAAATAATTAGTTGTGAATTGATCCACCCTTATTATACCATGTCAAATTTAGTCTCGGAATAATTCTTGTTAGTTGTATCACCTCTATATGGGTCCAAAGTGACTAATTTATGTTAAAGAACAACCCGGTACATAAAGTAACTCGCGTTCCAACATGACCTAGGGAAGGACAATACCCCAATAGGGTGTGATGTAAGTAATCGCTGGTTCAATGACTCGAAGAATAAAGTGGCTCATTTATGTTATTCCTTCGATACATGTTGTGGGGTCCATCCCAATAATGAAAAAGAAAAAAGAAAATAATAGCAAGAGAATGACTGGCTAAGTTGGGCGCTGGATAACAATTTGCCAATTTGCAAGTTCTCAAGTCTGCAACTTGTAGAACCAAAACCAATTTTGATTGTTGTGGGAAACATTTTCTCACATATAAAAGGAGAGCTTCAACTTTCATTTCTACACACCAATCTCAGAGAAAAATATATTTGATGGTTAGAGAGCAGTGTGAGGTATTCATAAGAGGTGTAGTATGCGAGGTGTTACACCTCATATTTCGTATGTGAAAGTACGTCATAAATAAATTGATGAAAGTTCGGAAATGAGATGTTACATCCCGCATTTTCGTATGTTAAAGTTTCGTCATAAGTTAATCGACGTAAGTTCGGGAATGAGATTATTTTGGGATTATATGTATTATACTATTTCAAAACAAGTGATAAGTAAATTCGTGAAGGTGAGAGGGTAAGCAAATCTAAGAAAATGAATTTCATCGAAGTTTGACATTTTGAGATAAAATACAGTCCAAGCTACAATACCCCGTATTTATGGATTAGTGCCATACAAGGTACCACATGACCATGATAGCAAGATGTATAAAGTGTGTTAAAAGTGAATAGTATTATAAGTAATTTGAGATAATTCTTAATTAAGTGGATAATTATTAATTTTTAGTGGGATATTAACATGTAATTAAGATTGGTGGATAAGATTGCGGGGGGGGG
>ML416219.1:55415-85760 GCA_005239525.1 Nicotiana knightiana | reverse complement strand
CAAACTTTACCGAGAGTATGGACGAATCCCTCACTTCATCCATATGTGTAAAAGAGACTAGCCCCACTTAAAAGCCGATATCACCCCAAAAAAATCAAACTCTGCCTTACGTAAAGTTGACAGAGTATGATTAACCTCTGAGGTTTTGAAAGGCGTGAAAATCCGAGTCTAGGGACGAAGTGGCTTAGTTGAACATAGTGAGACTAAGGGACGTTATGATTAATGTGACTAAAGCATTTGAGTAAAATTCAAGAGGTAATCAAGCAAAACGTACAGTTTTTTCCAATTAGTCAAATGTCATGGGGTATCGTTTGAAAAATGGAAATTTTACCTCCTATAGTAAAGCTTTACACCGTATTTATATAATTAAAAAAAATTAATATTATTTTCTATAGATACCTTTTAGTTTTTATAACAAAATATGTATTTATGATCATTTCATACCGTTAAGCCATTAAATACGATGTCTAATATTATTCTCTCTCATTCTTCCAGTTTATTCTCTCCCAAAATCACGCATAGTGTGTTATTTATCTATCCACGATCTCTCTCTCATTCTTTCCTATATGAATCAGAAAATTGGTTTCCTCCGACACACGGTCTATAATGGCGTCAATTTCCACTTTTTCATTGTTTTTCATTATTATCTCTTTCTCCTTACTTCGGTGACCATTTCCGTCCAATCTGACGGTCATGAAACTTTCATCATTCACGTTTTCAAGTGCCCCGTGTTTTCACCACTCACCACTAAAGTTTTTGGACCGGTTAAAACTTCTTCTTTTTCTCTTCAACAATATTTTTTTAAATATTCACCATTGCTAGGTTTTCTGCAGAACACTCACTAAAGCGCTCAATTTGAAGGGTCATCTTTCGATTTACAAATCACTCAAGAGGAACATGTATTTGCAGGTTCATCAGCAACCATTGAAGTCGAAAAGAAAACAAAAATATGCAACTCCCTAATTATAGATGTATTTATATGTATTCGAGTCCGTATATATTGATTTTAGTTTCTACAATGGTATTCTCTTTTTGTATTTAGATGTAGTTATATGTATTCGATAAGGCATACACTGATTTTTATTTTGTACAATGATTTTTGACGGTTGTATTTAGATGTATTTATATGTATTTGAGTTATTACAACAACATTTTTAAATACATTGTTAGTTCTATCATTTTGATGTTATTCATCAATTAGTTATGCATTCAATCTAAGTGTATTCATCTGTATTTTCAACCTATTTGTATCCATATGTATTTAAAACAACAATACAATGAAAAACAGTAAAATACTTTCAATACAAATAGAAAATCAATGAATACAACCAATAAAATATACTCAATAAAGCAGTAATACCTTATATTAGGAATAAATAAAATATTGTTAATATAAAATAAACTTGAATGCATTGAACACAATTGTTAGATATAACAAAATACAAGCACTAGGTTTATTATGAAATATGCAGGCAGTAGGTTACAATTACATGTAGTATCCGGCATAAATACATGTTGTATTCATATACAAAAAATTGAATTTCAAAATATTTTTGTAGATACTTGTATCAATTCCAAGCAGAACCTCGAACAATGTCAGGAAAAAAAACTCGAATTGTATCAGGAAAAAAAAAAGAGACTGAAACTCTGAAGAATGCTTTGTTTTTTGGTGTTTAGCGCCTCATAAATCTTCTCATTAATTGGATTGATAATGTTGTGTGTTATAATTGATTTACGTGAGTTATATTAGGAGTGTATCCCGTTAAATTAGCAGATTTCTGTTATTAAACGATTGGAGAGACATATTATTACGTTGTATTCATGAATACATGGTATGAATACATGTGAATACAGCGGCTGACAGCTGGACTGCCCTATTTATTAGCCAATTTTTGCTATTGTATTTACTCGAATACATTATCATAACAACTGAAAGGTAATTATGTATATGATAGCTATAGAAAGTTAATATCCACTAAACAATACTCCCTTCGGTTCACAATAAGTGTCCAGTTTCCTTTTAGAATACCTATTAAGAAACTACTAAATCCTATGCAAAAGAACATAGTATGACTAAACTACCCTTATTAAAGTATTGGTCACATAATTACAGTGAGGAGTGAGAAAAGTTTTTTAGGGATATGCACATAAGAGTAAAAACAAATTGAATATTTTCTTGATAACATAACTGGACACTTATTTTGAACCACAATAAAAAAAGAAACTAGAACTTATTGTGAACCGGAGGGAATAATCATTAGTTAAAAAGTGTTCAAAAGGAGAGCGGCTTGCATAGTGCGATTAGGTTTCAAGTGGCTGTGTAGAGCACAACTAGGTTTTAAGTGGCCGTGCGTAGAGCAGAGGTAGGTTTCAAGTGATTGAGTCCAAGTGGCCTACGAAGCACGAGTAGGTTCCAAGTGAATGTGGTGAGCATAAATAAATTCAAGGTTTAACCCGATGCCTTTGTGAAATCAACCTTGCTCATACGATTTTTTGGCTCGAAGATAGTTATTCATGCACAATTTCCCACCTCGTTGAATCATTCATAGTTCAATCTATCACATTCATAGTTTGAAAAAAAAATTCAATATGCTAAGTAACTCTCGAAAAACGTCCTTTGTATCACGTCACGTTAAGAGAAGAGAAATAAGATAAATGAATTACAACTTAAAGTTTCAACTCGTCATATTTTATTGCTTCAAAGACGATTATATTTGGACCCAAACTACTCAAGTTATGATTTATTAGTCGTATATCCTATCTTATAGGGATTTTTACATACGTATACACTATTGAAAACTTTATTACCCTCCCTACTTAAGTTTCACTTTAATTACATCCTATATACAAAATTACCAAATTATGTACATTTTTAAGATTTAAGGATAATTAATCAATTCCTACAATTACTCCCACTGATCCCCATGTTTCTCTCTCTGTATCCCCCCTCCCCCACGTTTCTATCTCCATATCCCACCCCCTATCCCCTACGTATCTTGCACAAGAGAGCATCAATTTCACCATTTATAGCTATTAAAAAGCTTTGAGGCTTTGAATTCGAATTTGGATTTTCAAAAAATATTATTTGTTTGAATTGGGTGTTGTTGCAAACAATTGAGAATTATCTCTACGTCTCTCTCTATCTCTCAATCCCTAATTTCAGTAATGTAAAGCAAAGGAAAAGAGAGCAGCAATTCCACCATCGACGGCCATTAAAAAGCTTTAAAGCTTTGAATTCGAATTTGGGTTTTCAAAAATCATTATTTGTTTGGATTGGGTGTTGTTGCAAACAAATGAGAATATGATTTGGAGTTTGTATCTCAATTTTGAGGGTGTTTTGGTGAAGATTATACTTGATTTTGGCTGAATTTCATATTGAAAGTCGTCGAAGAAGAAGAAGAAGAAGAGGAAGAAGACGTGACATGCACTGTATTTACGAAATTGTAGTAAAATTATAGAAATAATGTAAGAAAATTATAGATAAATTGTGTAATATATAATTAGTTGTATGAAATATGTTTTTACTATGTATAAATCAGATACAAAATATACAAAAGACATATTGTATAAATTTTATATAAATTTTTTATTTAAGTTGTATGTTATTGTAGTTATATTTAACTTGATAGAAATAATGTGTGAAAGTTGTATAATATATAATTAGTTGTATGAAATTTATTTTTACTGTGTATAAATCAAATACAAAATATACAAAAGACATATTGTATAAAAATTATATTTAAGTTGTATGTTATTATAGTTGTAGTTAACTGGTATAAATAATGTGTGAAAATTGTAGATAAGTTGTATAATATATAACTAGTTGTATGAAATTTATTGAAAAATTAACCCAAATAGCCGTCCATCCAATTTCTTAAATTAAAAATAGCCAGCAGATGTATAATATATGTATTAAATATGTATAATTATGTATATTCAATGTATAATCTATATATACGGCTAGAAAAAGTAAACAATAAATATGGCCCGCTATTTGTGTAAAGATCCCAAATTTATTTTTACTATGTATAAATCAGATACAAAATATACAAAAGATATATTGTATAAAATTTATATTTAAGTGGTATGACATGATATATAACTGGGTAAAAATAATGTAGATAAGTATATAATTGGGTAGAAATAATTTTTTAGTTGTGCACTTGATGTAATTACTTTTCTATATATCCCCCTATATTTTTTCTTTACAGATTTAATACCAGAATACTTGTATAACTTATCCACGAAACTGTCGTGGTTAAAACTACTAAATTAATATTCTTTTTTATTTTTGTGCTATGTTCGTGCTTTGAGAAGTTCTGTTTCAGTTCTATTCTTTCTGCTTTTGGGATAAAAGTAGTAGTATAATGATTGATATTGCTTGCGTTCTTTTAATCTAAAAGGGTAACAAAATATTTAGACGGAGAAGACGAGAATATTTCAGTCAGTCAGAGACTCACAGGTGTAATATGAAATACTAATAATTTTGTGGAGAGAAATATAAAATCCCTTTACATAAATTTATAAGTATTTGGATGGACGAGGGGAGAAAGAGAGAATTTGGAGAGAAGAAGGGAGAGAGGAGAGAAAAAAGAAAAAGGGTGTAACTAAATTCCTTGATTGAAGGTACAAATAATAGATTGGGAGCCTTTTAAGGTGGATTGTATATCTTTTGTAAGCAAAATTTGTTTATGCCGGGTAATTAACTAAACATGGACATTTAGGGTAATAAAGTTTCTAATAGTGTATAGGAATGAAAAAAACCTATTTTATACGTACGAGAGTCAACAACTATTGGACATGGGCTTGACTAGTTGGGCCTCACGAAACTTCACCACTAAAGGACAAATAGCACGGGCTAACCAGTTTTCAGACTGGTCATTCAAAAATAGCCAACTTTTGTAAAGTTATTGAAAAATAGTCACTATTTTGCTGCAACGCGGAAGCATAATATACTGAAGATCGGTGCACCTGTGTATTAACTTCCAACGTATTATGCTGGAACTCCAACACGAGGAAAGTTCCAGCATAATATACTGAAGATCGGAGCACCTGTGTATGAACTTCCAGCATATTATGCTGGATCGATATATTATACTGGAACTCCAATATATTATGCTGGAGTTCCGGTATACTTATGTTGGAATTCTAGTATAATATACTAGAGGAATTCCAGTATATTATGCTGGAGTATTTTCTGAATTTTGAACAGTATTTTTGTTCAGATTTATCTTTACATGAAAAGTGGCTAAATTTTAATTACTTTTGAAATTGTGACTGTTTTTGAGTGACTATTTATAAATTTGGCTATTTTTGAGTTTCTCCTCTTGCACAAAGCATGTGTATCTTGGGCTCTCTGATTGGCCCGCCAGTGGGTACTATTGTATTATTTTGTGAACGTGACTTATTTCGAGCTCATATGTGAAAGTGAAATGAAAACAAATGTAGACGTGGAGTTATGATTTGATGCAAAGTACAGAGAGAAGGTGTGTGCCAAAACATTACATGATTTTTAAGTTAGTAAATGCAGAAACTATTGGATGCTTTATATTTTGTAAAAATAGTTTAACCTTTAAGCAAATAATATATATATATATATATATATATCATGCTGCGGTTGATGACCGTAGCAATAGTCAAAGGCATTGGAGGGAAGCCGCTTGGGAGGTGGCCTAGTGATAGGAGACTATCTAGCTTGGTTCGGAGAGCACTTGTTGGGTTAAATATTTATTTGTTGCTAAATGTTACGGCCTAAATGGAGGCTTAAGTCATCGATGGAAATCCGATAACGCCCCCCCGGAAGGAGGCCTTCTTCGCCCTCCACCTAAGCTGCGCAGTATGGAGGGCATACTACCTTCTTACAGAGTGCTCTATCCCTAAAAGAAATATATATATATATATATATCTGAAATCACATACGAATCAGGGGAAAGATGTAAATAAGTACTCCGTATTGATTAGTGGTAGCATTACTATTTAAAAGAATATTGATTAAGATTTAAGAGATTGGGTTTTGGTAAAACATAAAGGCAATAATAAATAAATTCTGGATTTTTTTTTGATTTTCTTGTAGACAAAAATACCCTTAGCCACCCTTTTATTCACGAAAATGCCTTTTGTCCCAGAAACAGGCTGATGCCACCAAACTCTCAGTTCAGGACCTTCAGCTTTCAGCTGAGGAAACCACAAAGATCGGATTTTTTTCATCGAAATCTCCAATAATATCGATGCTAAAATGAATACCCTTCTTTCAAAAAGATTAAATCTTCAAAATTTCCCTCAATTTTTACCTCAATATTTTCTCTTTCACTTTCCACCACTTTACAAGAAAGCCCCACATTACATTCATCCATTTCCAAGAAAATTTACTGCCAAGACTCTAACTTTCTGCTCTGTTACAACTTCTGAGTCACTATCTTGCGGTGGTTGGGATGACCCAAGATTTATTAGTGACCCAATTAATCCTGGTGAGTCTAATCAGCTTCACAATTTTCTTAATTCTCTAGGAATTAATGATAAAAAATATGTCTTTGTTTACCTCTTGGGGTTTGTTTGTGCTCTAGCAATTTCAAGGGTGAAAGTTTCCTCAATTATAGCAATTCCAGGTTGTGTTATTCTATTTGCACTTGGGTTTTCAATGGGGTTTGTTAATGGGGGTAAAATGAACTTAGATAGTAATAAGAGATTGCCCCAAGATCAGATTTTTAGAGGTTTTTCTGAGAAACTCAGGAATTTGGTGGATTTTCTTAATGGGTTCGATGTGGAAATTGGTAATTTGAAGAAGGGTGTTAGGAAAGGTATTGAGTTTAATCAAATTACTGTGGATGATTTGCAAAGTTTTGACAGGATTCTGGAAGCTATGAAATTTTCTGCTCTCAATGTTAGAAAGGTTACAGAAGGTTGTATTGAAAGTTTATCAATTGAGAGTCAAGAGATGGAAAGAAATTTTAGTCAAAAGTCAAGTAAGAAGAAGGAGCCAGGTAAAAATGGCTTTGACTTTTCTCGGATTGCAGCGGGTTTGTTTCAAACAAAGCCAGATTTGAAGTCTAGTAAAATGAAAGATTATGGTGAGAGTGAGTTGATGGACGCGAAGAAGAATGGCTCTAAGCAAGGGAATATCTTGACTTCTGCTACTAAAGAAAGACGTCCAAATTCATTGTTTGATGTGAATCTAGATGGCATTAGTGGCACTTCAAGGCACAGTTTTGACGATGATGCCATTAGACAAGACAAAGTTGGTGAGACATTTGGGAAGGCTAGTAAAATGAATGTAGTTTCTGATGAGAATGTTAATTTTTCGGAGATGGATAGTAACACGGTTAAATCAATTTTCAACAGAGAAGAATATAGTTATCAGACAAGCAGAGTACAATTTATGAGGAACCAACGGGTATCTCATAGAATAAGTCATCCTAGTGAATTTGAATCTTGGGCATCTGATGATGGTTTAGTTGATTCTATGGATGTTAACGTCAATATGGAGCAAACTAAAACTGAAGCGTCGTCTTTGCATGAACAGAACGTGGAATATTTAGAAGGAATAAGTAGCCATTTTGATGGAAAAGAAAATGATGAAGAAAATTACAGACATTTTTTTAGTGAGGAGATGAGAAATCATGAAAAGGAACCATTTATGGATAGTAATGAGGCCTCAAATGAATGTGAATTTGGTTCCGCTCCATCTTCAGTAGGTTCCATTGATTTGCAATTTAATAAGTGCCTTACTGAGGCTAATTTTCTAGTAAAAGAAGCGAAGGAATGTTTAAGGAGGCAAGCCAGTGACAGGCATGCAGAGGATGCGCTTTACAAGTCTGCCATATTACTCTCAAAAGCTATAGACATCCGACCCATGAGTTTATTGGCTGTGGGACAGTTGGGAAATACTTACCTTCTTCATGGAGAACTAAAGTTAAGGATCAGTAAAGATTTGAGAGCTTTACTAACTGATACTGTATCAGTATATAAACAGACTAAAATACGTGATGAGCTAGATGATATGATTCCTAAAAAAGACAAACTTGCATCTTATCTTGTAAATGTCTGTGAAGAGTGTGAAGAATTACTTATTAAGGCAGGACGACAGTATAGATTGGCCTTGTTGATTGATGGGAATGACGTGAGAGCCTTGTATAATTGGGGCATTGCTCTCTCTTTGCGTGCACAGTTGATTGCAGACATTGGACCTGTAAGCATCTTCCTTGAGATTACTAGGTTTACTTTAAGAAAATTTCTTAGTTCTGGTGGTTTGAACCCAAATGTAGTGAAAAAAGGTTAAATCTCATATTTTGGACTAATTTGAAATTAATATCATTGCTTAGAGGCTTAGTGCTCTTTTTCTAAAGCAATCACATTGTTTGGGAACTTTTGCTACTGCTTTCATAGTCATAGACTCACAGTTCTTCTGGAAAATTCCAGGGCGCTGCACGTGATGCTGACAAGGTTTTCTTGGCTGCAATTGATAAGTTTGACGCTATGATGTCTAGAGGCAATGTATATGCACCTGATGGTATGAGAAACAGCTATTCTGTTATACTATAATTTGATGGCTTTTATGTGTACTTTTTTGATAAGTTGATGGCTTTTGAGTGTACTAATCCATGGTCTTCTTTCTTTCTTTCGTTTTTCTTTTAAATTTAATAAGAAAAGTAGGAAAAAATATTTACCATCACTGTTGAGAATTCTGGACTTATAATCGTTCCAACTTCCAACCATGACCGTTTTTTTAACTCTTCTCTTCTTCTTCCTCTCTTTCGCTGTGGAACTTAACATGCTTACAAGTCATAAAACCTATCAACAATAAAGGAGCTTTCACTCCCACTTCTTTCTTCATAAGTTCCTAAAGGTGTTGACTATTAACTAAAATAAGAAAGCTGGTGCATCTCAGGGCCAGCTGATTACACCATTTGACGGATATCCTGGATAAACTTATGCACACACTTTTTAATCTTTTCTTTACAGTCTCTTTCTGCTTTCTTCTTTGCTAAGCTTGAAATGGTAAAAACAATATGTAATGTATTTGGAGAACTTGGAGTTGTAGATAACAAAATGAATTAGAAAGAGTGCGTGGAAAAACAAGTATCATCCCCCTCCGCACATTTGAGCTGCTAATTTTTGTTTTCATGAAGTATTGAGCTGGTCATTATATAGCTAGGCTTTAATGGACGAGTAGCATCAGCATCATTAGTGTTGTGTTATTTCCCTAGAGAAGGAGAATAGAAGAGTTCTGTTTTGGATTACTTAACATGCGGGCTTAAGATAAATTTTTCTTTGTACAGCTCTTTTCAGATGGGCCACAGCATTGCAGCACAGATCTCGCCTACGGCCTAGAACTAGTAGAGAGAAGGTGAAGTTATTGCAGCAGGCTCAAAGATTGTATCAAGATGCCCTTCATATGGACTCCGATAACCTTCAAGCACGAGAGGCCTTGTCATCCTGCATATCTGAGCTCAAGTACTGGTATCGATAGTCATATCATGAATGTTCTTTTTCACCATTTTGATAAATTTAAGTCTTTGCATAAGCCAAGCTTACAGATTTGGCATTACCGTGTGGTCGAGATAATGAGGAGTGAGCTATTTCTTTTCCTCAAGCATTGTTGCTTGCTAAATAACAAAGTTCTTACTCATCTATCAAAAGATTGACAATATCAGAAGGAAACTCTTCTTGATTAGCAAACCAGTCAATTCCTACCTGCTATACTTAGTCAATTCTAGTTTAAGTCCTTTTAATTTACTCCAATTATATATCTAAAATTGGAAAAGGCAACTCTATCAAACAGGCTTGTAAAGTCCGCTAAAGCTTTTAGTTTTTCATATATCTGCCCATGATAACTACTAGCTTCATTTTAAGGTGTATTCTACATATTTAGTAGTGCTATTTAAACGCTTTTATGGCTATTTTTTCCGAATGGTGCATAATTCTTTTCGCTTTTCCTTTATCTCATTGATCATCACTAACATCACTAGAGGTTGATAACTAAAGGCAACTACTTGCTAAATTGGAAAACCAAAACTAAGTTATGTTTACATATCGTCAAGGATTCGAATCAAATTGGGAAACTTGTAGTAGTATTTTGTTTTGGATTGTCTGAGAGAAGGAATTTCCTTTGAGTAAAGCCAGCACACACAAAGACAGAGCCCTGAAAACATGTTCTTTGGTCTTGGCTTTTCACTTGTTGATGTTAGTTATAAAAGCTGGCATTTCATCATCAACCACTTGGATGTCTTATTGTCCAAAACAAAATGTAACTGAAGTTGGAATTATTTGGTGACTTGACATCATTCAGAATGTGCTGAAGGTGGTGATTGTTCGTCCTTGTCTATTGTTGGAAAGGAGTTTGCTTTTGTATTTCGTTTTGCTCATACTGTTATTTTTGCCCGATTCATTTATAACTTGAGAAAGTAAGTTTTTTATTGAAATACAATTAAACTACTTTATATAGTAATTAGCAAATGCTTTGAAATTTGCTTTTTTACTTCCCTTACAATCGAATGATCGTGATGTGTTCAATTTGAATTTTTATCTGTTAAATATCTGTACTCCTTTCTACGTGAGAAAAATTAATAAATTGTTATCATTTATGTAAACAACCTGCTGTCTTTTTGTTCCTCCTAAATCATCTTACTCGGATATAACAAATAATAAAACAATTCATATATTCACATTTCGTGCTAATTTCCAAAAAAATAATTCTTGGAAATCTCAAAAGATGCCTAAAGCTTTTAGCTTTGATCATTCGATGCCGAGTGAAACGGTTCCTCGCTAAATAAAACCAAAGTTCCACTACAACCAAGGAAAGAGATAGATCACATCTTGGCCTAATGCCAATCCTCCTAGTTTGAAAGAGAATGACACTTCGTAGCCACTCTGAAAATAATAGCCGAAAAAGTGTATAATTTTTGAATATATATATATATAGATGTAAATAGTTTCTGACGCAGCCTAAAGTGGTAATACCCCAAATTTCTTCTTTACTATTCTCACGCACGTTATTGATTTAGATTTCTGGTAGAGCCGACGATTATTTAGTGAATTGTGTATTACTAAGTTTAATCTTATTAAATTAACCACTTATCCAAACTATGCTTGCTCACATTCAGAATATCTTAAGAAAATAGTTCTACATTTGATGGTTTTAGCATTACAAAATTGCAGTGCAAAACATTCTTCTTGACATCAATTTATTTTGAAAATTTTGGCAGTTTTAGCACTAAGGAATTGTTGTAACATAAAATTTAGTAAAAACTTACTGTTCCCGGTGTTTACACCAAGCCCATAAAAGTATGGTATCTATCACTTAATCACGATTAACGAATACATATTTTCACTTTATTAAATCATTTAACTATGTTATGTTTAATTAGTACGGTGTATATACCGGGTGCGGGTAAATATTTACCCATAAAATTGTTCTTGTTGGACTTGATTATGATCAAATTAGCCGTTTAATTCAACAGCACTATATTGTAAAAATTGCGTGCGTACCCTATTTGGTTGCCCCCAGTTAATTTATACCCGCTTTTTTTAAAACTTTTAACTTGTACCTACTTTTTAAATAATTTCAGCTCTCTTTCCCTCGCTGAGCTGAAGTTCACCAGTTAAGCTGAAGTTCGCCAGTTATAAAGACAAAACTTCAGCATACGGGGCTGAAGTTCCCCAGTTACAAAGACAAAACTTCAGCTCTAGTTACGAAGACAAAACTAGAGCTAAAGTTTCCCAGTTACGAATGTCTTTATAAACTGGGGAACTTCAGCCCCGTATGCTGAAGTTTTTGTCTTTATAACTGACGAACTTCAACCTTGTATGCTGAAGTTCCCCTGTTACAAAGACAAAACTTCAACTCTAGAGCTGAAGTTAACTGGGGAACTTCAGCCCCGTATGCTGAAGTTTTTGTCTTTATAACTGAGAACTTCAGCTCTGTATGCTGAAGTTGTTGTCTTTATAACTTGGGAGAGCTGAAGTTCGCAAGCTACTTCAAGCCCGTCTACTAAAATGCTGAAGTTTTGCGTGATTGTCTTTGCTACTTCAGCCCCGCATGCTAAAGTTATGCGCAAAAGCGGGTACGAGAGCAAATTTTTTTACAAAGCGGATATAAGTTAAAACGTGTCACAAAAAATGGGTACGGATGCAAAAGCCCCAACTATATTCCAGAAAAAAAACTTGTTTCCTTGACGGAAAGTAGTTATTCAGACAAAGGCAATTCTGTCTCTTGATTCTTGAAATGTGATTATTTCTGCCAAAAATATTGCGAGCTTCTGGATAAATTGATTGAAAAATTTCAGTCCACACAAAATTCAGATATTTTTCCTTTTATATTCACTCACATCGAGCAAAAAATCATAGATTAATACTGATATATTTTTCCCAAAATGGAAAAAACAGACAAATGATAGTAGTTCAAACAAAATATTTTCAATAACCACCAATAAGCCTTCTGTTCATTAAAGCAAAATTTATGCAAAACATAGTCCCATTTAAAAGAAATTTAACACAACTGATATGGCAATATGTTGTGTGTTATTGCTTTGATGTATTCTCCCTTTCTGGTTTACGCCTCGCATTAGCAATACTCCTGAAAACTTCCAGAATTCCTTTAAATGTTACAACTCCGACCAAATTATGATCCGCGTCCATGACCCAAATGGAATTAGCACGATGTGCAAGAGCTTGAATCATCACAGCCACCAACGAACTCCATGGATAACAAGTAATTGCCTCGGATCTTCTTGCTGAAGAAAATCGTCCCAGCACAGTATTTCTGCTCGAGCCAGATTCATCGTCTGATGAACAACTCGAAGCAGAAGATGATGATGAAGACAGTGAAAACTCTTCATCCATTAGTTCCACCATTGCTCCGAGTTTCTTATCTTGAAGCCTCGTCTTGACCAACTCGACCAAATCCTCTGCAGGACCACCATAGTCAATGTATGCCATGAGATCACCAGCTGAAAGAGTCGCGATTGCTGCTGCAACGGTTTCATCACAATAGGCCAGAGTGAAAGGGGAGATTTCACCAATCAAACGGTTGTCTTCATCAACAACAGCAACTGAGCTCTGCTCAATATGAGCGAGAGTAATGGCATCCAAGGAAGAGATTGCAGGATCGTGGTAGCGAACAGTCATGATGTCGTGATTTATGATGTTGAGTGAATCAATCGAGAATGTGGGCATAGGAGAGAAGACTCCAATGGAGTTGAGAAGGAACCGGACAATGTCTTCTTGTGTTAGCCAGCAGTATTCAACTCCGTTATGATTTGTGGGAAGCAGTGAGGATGCTTTACTCAAAAGCCTTTTCCTCGAAGGCGTGCTCCTGTAGTTTTGAATTGGTATAACCAGATTCTGGGCGCCTTCAAGAATGTAATCTATTGCTTCCAGCAAGCTGAAACAAAACAAGAAAGACACATGACAAGTCTGCCAATAATATCAATCAATCAATCAACTACGTCTCCATCTCAAATCAGCCAGGACCCTATGTTGCTCGGATCCCTAAAAATGTCGCCATATGCATGTTAGATCCTCCAAAAGTTATGTTTTCTTGGAGTGTCCGACACGAGCAGGACAGTATTTTTAGGAATCCGAACAACATAGTTGGGGCCAGCCAATAATATCAACAACAAATTACGCAAAATAAATATCTAGCAAAGCATCGATTGCATGAGCTCCACACATATATCAAAGCCTCAAAAGATGGTAGTAATGACTAATGTGCCAAAGGTTATTCACATAAACGGAAAACTAAATCAGAAAAGGGCAAAAAGAGAATTAAATACATCATCACCACTTGATGCTGAAAAAAGTAGATCTAAATTCTAGAATCTGAATAAATTAAACCAAAAAAGATAAGTCAATTGATTATATATTGACTCTTGAGTTATCAAAAGGTTCCTTTTTGTTTCAGCATAATCTTTAGCAGTATCCACACATATATATTATCTTTTAATATTAATTCATTCTACACTTCCCCTTTTCCTCAAATGTCACTAATTATACGATTCAAGAATCTAAGAATTCATATCAATTAGCGAATTAATTGGAAAAAAAAATATCACAAACCTTGAATTGGGATCCAAATGCCTAACAATGGAATCTCCTCTAGGCAAAATCTGAGCCACAGGAGTCTCAAGAGCTTTAGAAGGATTAACCAAATTCTCTTGTTTAGAAAGAAAGCAAATCACGTCCACCATAGAGATTTTCCCTACACAGCGGCACACAGAATCAGCCCCAGCGTCACCTTCTTCTAGAACCTTCTTGGGATGGTCACAGCTCCAAACGCTTACATGGGTCTCGCCGGATTTTTTCAACGCCGTTAACGCCTCCGATACGGTGGCTTTTGCCGGAATAGGTTTTAATGCCGGCTTACCAAGGCACAGGTCTGATACCTCCCGATTCAGAAAACTTACTGCCATACAAATGCGGGTTTTTTCAGGAGTTCTGAAAATAGAGAAGAAGACGTTGGCCGGAGAACTTTCCGAGAAATAGCAATTGGACTTGGTGTTGGTGGTGGTGGTGGTGTGTGAATATAATGGAGTATAAGATTTTGAAGATAGAAGGGAAGCTTGAGATATTTATAGGTGGTGAATACTGGCAATAGCCGGTCAGAGGTTACCTATTCTCCACTCCTTTTTTTATTTTTTATTTTTTTAATATTTTTACTTTTTAGCAGCCAGGAGGTCAGTATATAACGAGAAGAAGGTTCTAGGGATATTGAAACTGAATAGTAGTAACATATTTGATTTTGTTACAAAACATAATAAAAAAAGAGTATTGCAAAGAAAGAGAGTTCTTATTGATTGAGATCAATTATAATGGAATAAAATTTTAAAAAAAGTGACTTAGCCATCAAATAACAAATTTTAAAATTTTTCTAAAATATAGTCATTTACTTTAAATAAAACTCTATTTATAACACTCTCCTTGAAATTCAACACATAATATGCCTCGTTAAAACTGAATAGTAGTAAAAACCTTAACTAAAACAAAATCCAATGGGAAAAAAATTCTAGTAAAGGAAAAAGAGTACACATGTTTAGAAATACGCCTTTTGGTTGCCTCGTTAAAAATCTTGCAAGGAAAATCCAGTGGGACAAAATCTTGTAAGGGAAAAGAGTACAACGCGTATTAATTCCCCCTGATGAGAGCATCATTTCACATCCTTGAGCCTTCGCATCCTATTGACCCATGTCACTGCATAGTTTTGAAAATTGACAAATGGTGACCAGTTGAACCAGGTCTATCAGAGCACACATCTTGAACTTCATAGCTAGCACACGAACCGTATATGCATAGGAGATACTTGTGAATGTGAAATATCAATGAACCAAGAGATTGTCTCATAATGCGAAAATGTTGCAAACTGATGAGAAGATTGAAGTCGAATACAGCAAGGAAAGTAACAAAAGAAAGGAAGTTGAGTTTGATACGAATTTGTTCACCCAGGTAGAGTTGGACTAGAATTGGACGACAAGCTCAACAACTGACTCTATATATACTCGATGTATTTCTGCTGGAATTCAAACTGCACAAAAGCTGAAGTGAATCAAAATCTGAAAGCAAAGTTCTCAGAGTTATTTTGCTAGCAGAATCATTGTGCGATTCAAAGGCTACAATTCAACTAGAAGAACTAGTTTCATCTGATTAATTATTGAGTCTAGTTGATTGTAGTATGAGTATTAATATTGTATCTTTTCAGCTTTCATAGAAGCAATTGTAATAGGTACGCATTGTTCAAGTTAGAGTTAACTTGAAGCTTGTAGAAATTAGCTAGGGGCTAGTTACTACAAAGGGATTAGAGTTAGTCCTAGGATTACAAAAGAGTTTATTTTGTAAGTCCGTTTGGCTCAGAGTTTTTAGTGAAGTGTTTGAGCAAATCCTACTGAGGAGTAGGTCGTGGTTTTTTCACCTTTTGAGCCAGGTGTTTTCCATGTAAAAATCTCTTTGTTTTTACTTTACTGCTTTTAATATTCTACAACAGTAGAAGTAAGTACATCAAGAAGAACCAGGTTCTTCCAGTTAGACAACACTCGAAAAATTAGGTACCTCACAATTAACTTATATAATTGTGTGGTATTAACGTCTAAAAACATCAATTGGTATCAGAGCAGGTTATCCTTGAAAGGCTAACACCTTGGAGAAGATCAAGATGAGTGCACCACCTGACGTCCTGCATCAACACTGCTCCAAGGCCAACTCTAGAAGCATCACAATACACCGTGAAAGAACCCGAATTTGATGGTAACACCAACATCGATGCTGAAGTCAAGGTTGTCTTGAGCTTCTGAAAGCTCACTCGCACTCATCTGATCATTTAGATGGGGTACCTTTCTGAGTCAATCTGGTCATTGGGGCTGCTATGGATGAAAAGCCCTCCACAAAACGGCGGTAATAACCGGCCAAACCCAAGAAAATCCTAATCTCCGTGGATGTGGTGGGTCTAGGCCAGTTCTTGACTGCCTCTATCTTCTTAGGATCAACCTGAATACCCTCAGCTGATACGATATGACCCAAAAAGGCTACTGAATCTAACCAGAACTCACATTTAGAAAACTTGGCATACAACTGATTATCTCTCAAAGTCTGGAGTGCTACACGGAGATGCTGCTCATGCTCTTCCCAGCTGCGGTAGTATATAAGAATGTCATCAATGAACACGATCACAAAAGAGTCCAGATGGGGCTTGAAAACTCGATTCATTAAGTCCATAAAGGCCGTTGGAGCATTAGTCAGCCCAAAAGACATAACCAAAAATTCATAGTGCCCATACCTCGTACGAAAGGCTGTCTTAGGCATATCGGACGCCCTAATCTTCAGCTGATGGTAGCCTGACCTCAAATCAATTTTCGAAAACACTCTAGCACCCTGAAGCTGATCAAATAGGTCATCAATCCTTGGCAACAAATATTTATTCTTGATAGTAACTTTATTCAGTTGCATGTAGTCTATGCACATTCTCATTGTCCCATCCTTTTTATTTTTACAAACAAAACTGGTGCACCCCAAGGCAAAACATTGGGTCTTATGAAACCCTTATCTAGCAAGTCCTGCAACTGTTCTTTTAGTTCTTTCAATTCTAGTGGAGCCATCCGATATGGAGGAATGAAAATGGGCTGAGTGCCCGGAGCCACATCAATATAGAAATCAATATCCCTATTGGGTGGCATACCCGGCAGGTCTCCAGGGAACACCTCAGGAAACTCACGCACGATAGAAACTGACTCTATAGAGGAAACATCGGCATCCGAATCACGAATATGGGCCAAATAATCCAAACACCCTTTCTCCACCATGCGGCGAGCCTTGGCATATGAAATTACCCGACTGGGAGAATGACCAGGGGTCCCTTTCCATTCTAATCGAGGCAACCCCGACAATGCTAAGGTAACTGTCTTGGCGTGATAGTCTAAGATGGCATAATATNCCCGGCTGGGAGAATGACCAGGGGTCCCTTTCCATTCTAATCGAGGCAACCCGGGCAATGCTAAGGTAACTGTCTTGGCGTGACAGTCTAAGATGGCATAATAGGGCGACAACCAATCCATGCCCAATATAACGTCAAAATCAACCATGTCTAGAAGTAAAAGATCCACACTAGTTTCAAGACTTTCTATGACCACCACGCACGAACGGTATACTTGATCTACCACAATAGCATCCCCCACCGGTGTAGACACAGAAATAGGAACACTCAAGGAATTACGGGGCAAATTCAAATACGAGGCAAAATAGGATGAAACATACGAGTAAGTAGACCCTGGATCAAGCAAAACTGAAGCAGCTCTATCACAAACTGAGATAATACCTGTAATAACAGCATCGGAGGACTCCGCCTCAGGCCTGGCTGGAAATACATATAGTCGGGGCTGGGACCTATCACCCTGAACTGCGTCACCAGGAGGACCCTTGACATGTGGTCCTCCACTTCTAACGGGCTGACCACCACCTCTAGCGGGATGACCTCCACCTCTAGCATGCTGACCTCCACCTCTAACATTTTAACCTCTACATCTGACTACCTGACCCCTACCCCTGGCTGGCTTGGCAGGTGGTGCTGCAGCTGGTGCCGGAACTATGGCACGAGAATTCTGATACTGAGTTTGATTACCCAAGAATTTCGGACAAGATCTCCGAATGTGTCCATACTCACCACACTTATAACAACCATCTTGATATTGAGGATGACCCTGACCTTAACGAACCGGATGACCACGATAATAACTCTGGAGAGGAGGTGCTCTGATCGGGGCTGACTGATCAGGATAAGGCAAGTAAGAGCCACGACCTCCTGAAGCACCATGGGACGTATGACGTGTTGAATTAAATGGCATGGAAGACTGGCCCCTAACTCGAGTATCTCCTCCCCCAGACGAGGCACCGCTGAATCTACCGCAATGGCGAGGTCTTTTGTCTGACCCCTGTCCTCTCATCCCAAGAACTGACTCAACCCTCCTAGCTATATTAGCTGCATCCTGAAGAGAAATCTCAGACCCTATTTCCTTGGCCATTTGTAACCTAATGGGCTGAGCAAGGCCATCAATAAACCGTCTGACCCTCTCCCTCTCTGTGGGCAATGTAATAATAACATGTCTAGCCAGATCCACAAAACGAGTCTCATACTGAGTCACAGTCATGTTACCCTGCTGGAGTCACTCAAACTGACGACGCTTATCCTCTCGAGTAGTGGGAGGTAAGAACTTCCCCAAAAAGAGATGAGAGAACTTGTCCCAAGTCAGCACAGGTGATCCAGCTGGCTTAGTCAACAAATAGTCCTTCAACCATTGCTTGGAGGAACCATTCATCTGAAAAGTCGCAAAATCGACCCCATTGGTCTCTAGAATACCCATATTACGCAACACCTCATGACACCTGTCCAGATATTCCTGAGGGTCCTCTCAAGTAGCACCACTGAAATGGACAGGAATTCAGGAAATAGCTTAATAAACATGTCGAGTCTCCACAAAGCATATGTGGACATGGTTGCCCCATTAGCGGTCGGCGCTGCTGCAACTGGCTGAATTACCCTAACGGGATTGGCCATTGTAGTCTGAGCCTGAGGTGTGGTCTGAATTGGAGTGTGGATGGCAGGAGTCTGGATCCCGCCTTCATCTTGAGATACGGCTGCTGCAACAGGGAACGTGCCCGTCTGGGCCACACTCTCCATCAATCCCACTAAACGAACCAAAGCATCCTGAAGGACCGGGGTGGCAATAAACCCCTCGGAAACCTAAGTTGGCCCCGCTGGAACAGTCTGAGCCGGATCCCCCTCATCAATCTCAATCTGAGGTTTCGCAGCTGGGGTTGCAGCCTGAGCAACGGGCTGAGTCCTGCCCCTGCCTCGGCCTCTGCCCCTAGTAGGAGCTGCTGCTGCTGGAGGACCGGAATGCTGGTCAGCGGAATATGAGGCACGTGTTCTCTCCATCTGCGAGAGAATAGAAGAATCTAATCAGTATTTGGGATACAAGAATCGCACGATAGAGTAGAAATAACAAAAGGAGTTGTTTCCTAACTCAATAGCCTCCGAAAAATAAGTACAGACGTATCCGTACCAATCCTTCAGACTCTACTAAGCTTGTTTGTGAATTGTGAGACCTAAAAAACCTAGTGCTCTTATACTAACTTGTCACGACCCAAATTCCCAACCTTAGAGGTCGTGATGGCGCCTAACACAACACTTGATAGGCAAGCCAATGTTAGAATTCGATTGACTTATTTTCTTAATTAATTACTTAAGCAAAAACAAAAAACTTCCAAATGAACTTAGTTACAATAATTTCCAACAACAATAAAGAGAAATAAACAATTAATTAATTAAACCGAGCCACGAAACGAATCATATAAATGAATCTGGAACTACCCCAGAGTCTGGTGTCACAATTCACGACCGACTAAAGAATACTACAAATAATTGCTGAAAGAAATAGTGTAATTGTTCTGAATGATATAAAACAATGTATGTAAAAATAGGAGAAGACTCTCGGAATCTGCGAACGCCGGCAGATGTACCTCGTGTCTCCAAATGAATCGAGTGGTCGTCCTGAAATCCTCAACTGCTGACTAGCACCTGGATCTGCGCAAAAGAGCACAGAGTATAGTATCAGTACAACCGACCCCATGTACTGAGTAAGTGCCGAGCCTAACCTCGGCGAAGTAGTGACGAGGCTAAGTCGGGCTTCAACAATATAATCGATAACAATGATAAATAATAAAGCCAGCAGGAAGTCTAAGCAAATAAATAAATAAGTGCTGCAACAAAATAAATCAACTCAGCTATAACCAATTCTCAAATAACTCTTCAAAATTCCAAACTTTAACTTTGAATAAAGGTAGTGCCAAAATATGAAAATAGTAATATAAAATAGAAAGTTTCAAATCTTTGTTTTTAAAAAAAAAAGCAAAACAGTAAAAATAAACATTTAGCTTTTCAAATTTTTATTTCCTTTGAAAATCAGTAAAAAAAATATAAATGTCCTCCCTTATCGCTCGTTGTTGCGGCGTGCAACCCGCTCCCACCTGTCCTCCCTTATTGCTCCTCCCTAAAATATCACCCATATTACTCCCGTTGCGGCGTGCAACCCGATCCCACCTGTCCACCCTTATCACTCATTGTTGCGGCGTGCAACCCGCTACCACCAGACATATCATATCAATTTATTTAAGATTTCACAAATTCAGGCCAATCCTTTCACAATACTTTTGTCGCAACAATTATAAATAATAAACTACATTATTCTCAAAAACTTCATCAATAGCCTCTCAATCATGAAACCAACAGGAATATCAAATATAAATACCTTTAATTCATACAAACAATACCAAACCTCTCAACCATGTTTATATCCCCAGGAAACCAACTCAAACAAACAATGTTCTTTTCAAATAGTCACAACAATAACTAACAACAATTCAACCAGGACAAATAGTCATAGAAACAATAATGAACATATAACAGTAAAGACAATGATCAAATAAGTGGGGACGGGAAAGGATCATGTTTAACAGACAATTTAGGTGGTGCATAGATACTCGTCACCACACCTATACACCACGCCCATGCATTTCACATAGAAAACAAGTGGGGAGTCCTATTCACTCAAGCCAAAGTTAGACCAAACACTTACCTCAATTCCGTAGGCCACTCACTGCTCAATTATCGCTTTTCCTTTTGAATTCACCTCTAAATTGCTCGAATCTAATCAAATTTAACTTAATATCATTAACTAATTCTAAAGGAACTAAATTTATTGAAAAATATAATTTTTCCTAAATTTTCTCAAAAAAAGTCAAAACCCGACCCGGACTCGCTTGGTCTAAACTCGGGGTTCAAACCAAATTACGTTCTCCCATTCACCCACGAACCCAGATATGCTATTAGTTTTGAAATCCGACCTTAATTGATATAAAAATTTGATTTTTACAAAACTCCCTAATTCTACCCAAAACCTAGATTTTTACCATGAAAATACTTTATTTTTGCTTTAAAAGTGATACAAAATCGTAAGGAATTGAAAGAACAATGTTTGAAATTGATTACCTATGAATTGGGGATGAAGATTGCTGAAGAAAAATTATTTTTAGGGATGGAACTTCGAAAATTTGGAGAAGAAAGTGTTCTGCCCGTTCTTTAACAGGTATTTATATTAGTTGGGCTGGGCAATTGTGCGATCGCGGATAAAGATGTGCGATCGCACAGGGTAAGGGAAATTGGGTTGCGCGATCTCCGGAGAAAGATTCCAATCACACAGGGTATGGAACTTTGGGCTGTGCGATCGCGGGAGAAAGAGTGCAATCACACAGTACAAATTTTGGGCCCCCCTGAGCTTGCACTGTGCGATCGTGGATAAGGCCTTGCAATCGCACAGGGTTCCAAACAGGCCTTCTAAATTTACTCTGTGCTATCGCGGACTTTTATATGCGATCACACAGAGCAATTACCTGGACACCAGAAAACTTAAAACCAGCAATTACTTCAAGTGCAAAAACATCCAGTGGCCTACCCGAAACTCACCCGAGCCCTCGGGGCTCTAAACAAATGATGCACGCAAGTATAAAAATATCATCCGGACTTGCTCGTGCGATAAAATCATGAAAATAATATGTAAATCTATGAATTAAACCTCAAAACTCATCATTTTTATCAAAAATTCTTAAAGTTCATAACTTCTCAACCGGATGTCCGAATCACGCCAAACGAACTCTATTTTTCACCAAATTTCACGGTTAACCTCTAAATATCATAAAAAATCTGTACCGAGATCCGAAACTAAAATACGGACCCGATATCAATAATTTTTAGCATTATTTCTTTTCTTTAATTCATGAACATTTCAGCAAAATAATTTCATTCAAAAATTGATTTCTAAGCCTTGGGATCTCGGAATTCATTTCCGGGCATACGCCCGAGTCCCATATTTTACTGCGGACCTCCCGGGGTTTTCGGAACATGGATCTGGGTCCGTTTAATCAAAATATTGACCAAAGTCAACTTTTATCAAATTTAAATTCTAAAAATCACTATTTCTCATATTTTCACATAAAAGCTTTCCGGTTTCACGGCCGGATTGCGCACGCAAATTGAGCTATTTAATTTTAGTATTTTTATGGTTATTTATCATGGAACGGAGTCTAATTTTATAAAATGACCCCTTGGGTCATCACAAGTGAAATGAAGCAAGAGCACAAGCTATTCTTCGAGTTAGTCATCAAGTTTCTACTGCCCAGACAAGAAAGAAGGCACATTGCAAATTATATGGATCTGACCTTGATGGAGTGCTTGTACAGGGGAAAGCAAATCAATTGGCCGGCTTTCATCATCCAACTCTTGGACAGAGTTGTGAATGGAACCAAAGCACACGCAATTCCATATGGCTTCATTCTGAGAGCAGTGCTTGCACATTTTGGGGTTCCAGTGAAGAAGGCTGAGATGGCTATTGCCAAAGACTATTTTGGGAAGGAAACTTTGCTGACATGTGACTACAATTTCAATATTCATGTGGATGAACCTGGTTCACCTAGGAAGAAACCAGTCAACAACAAAGTTAGAACTCTGGTGCAGGAAAGCGAGATCAAGGATATGGAGATCCTTCGTTTGAAGTCTCATGTGATTGAGGTTGAAGCTGAGCGGGATGCTCTTAGGGCTGAATTAGCAAAGGAGAAAGAAAAGAACGAGGGTGTTCTTAAGCAGATGCTTTCTCTCCTACAATCCAAGACCACAACCTCCTCTGCACCTTCCCATCCTTAGGCTATCCAGAGCTACCCCATAACCATTCAAGTGCCCAGTTCGGGACGTGTTTCTGTCTTTTTAGACTTATTTCTATTTTTACTCTGTTTTTTGCTCATGGTTGGTTTGTCTTTGTTTTTCTGTATGGTGGTTGATAATCGTTACTAGTCAATGAATTTTGCTTCTAGTTATGTGCTGAACACTTTTTCAGAAAAAATTTCAAAGTGATATTTATAACCTAATGAACCTGGTCTTTCTATGATTAATCCTTAAAACCATACAAAGTGTTTGAAGTGTATACATTATTAAGCACAGAGTTTGTCATCATCAAAAAGGGGGAATTTGTTGACCCATATCACTGCATAGTTTTGAAGATTGACAAATGGCTGACCAGTTGAATCAGGTCCATCAGAGCACACATTTTGAACTTCATAGCTGGCACATGAACCGTATATGCATAGGAGATATTTGTGAATGTGAAATATCAATGAACCAAGAGATTGTCTCCTAATGCGAAAAGGTTGCAAACTGATGAGAAGATTGAAGTCGAATTCAGCAAGGAAAGTAACAAAAGAAAGGAAGTTGAGTTTGATACGAATTTGTTCACCCATGTAGAGTTGGACTAGAATTGGACGACAAGATACTCGATGTATTTCTGCTAGAATTCAAAATGCACAAAAGCNTTAGCTAGGGGCTAGTTACTACAAAGGGATTAGAGTTAGTCCTAGGATTACAAAAGAGTTTATTTTGTAAGTCCGTTTGGCTCAGAGTTTTTAGTGAAGTGTTTGAGCAAATCCTACTGAGGAGTAGGTCATGGTTTTTTCACCTTTTGAGCGAGATGTTTTTCACGTAAAAATCTCTGTGTTTTTACTTTACTGCTTTTAATATTCCGCAACAGTAGAAGTAAGTACATCAAGAAGAACCAGGTTCTTCTAGTTAGACAACACTCAAAAAATTGGGTACCTCACAATTCACTTATATAATTATGTGGTATTGACGTCTAAAAACATCACATCCGATCTTGTACACTAGTTTCTTGAAGTTTGACGTCACCAGAGATTTGGCGAGCAAATCAGCCAACATATCACTTGATTGAATATGTTTCACCTTGAAATCTTCATTCTTGTATATATATAATGTATTCATATAATGTCGTGGAATGCCTTTTCAATATCTCAATAGAGAGAGAGAATTCTCTCTATCACATTATCATGCTTATAGTTATAACAAGATACATATGTGCATAAATAGCACGTAGTATGTGGTACTTCAAAGCCAAAAACTATATATGCTTTAAGCAATTTAAATCCTTCATGGATTGTCATATAAGCCATAAAATAGACTTTAGATGCATATCAAGTTTTATGTCATGCTAGACATATAAGATAGATAAAAGTGATTGCACACTCTTTTGACTTCATACTTTCGAGTGTTTGACTATATGTCCAAAATCACATGTCTTTCATATGAAACCAATTCTATTCAAATTGTTTCTTCAGACTTAAGATCCTCATATATATATTTAACGTTATCATATATGTCGACGACGAACATTTTATATCGGTTCAAATATTTTTTTCATAAAGACATAACATAAAGATCTCTTCATTCATATTTTCAGGTACCTGAACTTCTCCTAGGATTTTATGAAGTGTTATGTCATGTGATCTTCTAGATCACTTGCCTCCTTATTATGATCATTTTGATCATTTGCTCATCTTCTTTATCAAGAATTCTATTTGAAACCGATTTGTCTATATGTTTTAAGTGTACCACAGACTTTGTCCTTCTAGGACTTATTCTAATATGAGCATTTTCAGTGAAAATATAGTTACTTTCTTTGGCCAGCAAATGCGTTTGGCATGATTTGCATTGAAGATGAATTATCCTTTTATGAACTTCAAGTTCATATTATATTCAAGGATCTAGAGGTAAAAATGATAATTCATTCCACGTAACTTTTTCTCAACTGTTTATCTTGTCTCCCCCTCATGTTAGAAAAACTAATTTTCTTTCTCAATTTTGGGAACCCATCTTTGTGCATTATGGTATTAATTGAAATATACACTGCACATCAATAATAAATAAGAAGTTATTCGGTTCATGACCCTGAACCACTTGTGAGGGGAGAATGTAATATACTTTCGTATATAACGTATATCAAACTGATATAGATAACTTTGTTCTCATAAGCAATAGTTTAACTATTAAGTGGAGACACTCAATAAATCATCTTGCTAAAACAGTTGTGATGTAAACCAACTTATCAAGATAAACTATCTTGAATAGAAAATTTGGAAATTATGCTCGAAATTAAATTATTGAACAAGTTACCTCGCAAACACCAAGTTGCGGGTCAATAATAGTCGCAGATGTAACCATCTCACAGATGCAACTTATGTGGTATACATGGCAGGTGAATGAGCCCATATTCACCTTTGATATTTCTAGCATTCATGGGATTCAATCCCAAATTTAGTTGGTCTATTAATTAATGGGAACAAACAACATAAGAGAATTCGTAAAGAACTTTCTAGTTCTTTAATATTTACCCATGTGAATTATCTTTCACTTTTGCACATTATACTTAAATTGATATGGCTAAACCAATTATGTCAACTGAATAAATTATCAATATTGATAAAGTTCAGGTTTACACCATAAGGTGTGCAATTATTATAAACTCCAAGTTTATTATGACATTCTTTTATTTTTATATCGTACAAAATGGAGAATAAAGCGGTTAACTTTTCACGTACATATTACCCCTCTACAAGTTGTAGTAATAGAAGATATTAAATCTTTCCTTTATTTATAGTCTCAGTATAACCAATCGCTTTCACGAATACTTTAGAAACTCAATAATTTTCTTTGAGACGTACTACGACACCATACCTTATTGATAATCAATTTTATTTCTCCAAAGTAGTATAATTTGCTCTCCTAGAGTTTTCAATTAATTTTGTACTATCACATATTTATCAATATACATATGGTGAATATCTCTTTCAAGGAGAAATGTTATACCATTATGGTCATGGTCAAAATCATTATAGGCAAGATATGTTTCTTCTATTACTTTTGCACTGTAATAATAATCACATTGCCATCATATTTTGGCATAATCACAATAGGTACGCGATCAATGATCATTCATGCAATAATAATGAAATTATTTTCTTATTTCATCTCAAACCTCCTTTTAGAAGTGAGTGTGGTATATTCACTACCACTAGCACATTCATATTCTTCCAAAAATGAATATGTATTCATAAATCAGATGTTGTCACATTCACATTATGAATGGATCATAGTCATCTATATGTGCTTTACAAAATCTCATGTCAAATCGATGACAAATATTACTTTCACAGAGTGAAGGATTATTTTGAGAATCTTTATTATTTTCATTATCATAATGATGACGATTATAATTTTGTATATTGCCACGTCCACATTCATTGATACCTTCACGATAATAATTCATGGAACATGTTTCTACTTCTTTGCCCACAATCATACATGAATTTGATCATGGCAAGGCATAGACATTTTACCACTTCGGGTGGTTATAATTTCTTGCAAACTCTATTAGAGTGATAATCAAAGTTTATTGCCTTTGCTTGCATTTAAAATCAAATTATAGAATTTGAAGAATATAAAAGAGAAAAATAAAGTAAAATTTACCTTAAATTCAGAATTTAACCATGAAGGAAGTTCATGGAACAATTGACAATCATCATGCTCAATCCCAAAACTTCTACTCAATTGGTTAGAGTCTCCTGCTGATAACGTATTATGAAACAATAAAAGAAGAAGAAAAGTATTGCAGAGAAAGAGAGAGAGAGAATTCTTATTGATTGAGATTAGTTACAATGGAATAGTTACCCTCTATTTATAGGAAAAAAGTGACTTAGCCACCATGTAACAAGTCCTAAAATCTCTCTAAAATGTAGATATTCACCTTAAATAAAACTCTATTTATAACAAATTTTGTATAATTTATCACAAATGTAATTTTAATTATATGACTCGTTCTATAATAAATAAAATAAGATATTGTATAATATCAAGAAATCTTTGAAGCGTTATATTTTCTCTTTGTTTTCCTCATAAAACTAAAATATGGATCGCATTTGCAAATCAAACTGACCTTGAAAATAAATCTGTGGTTTGATCTGGAACTCGTTGGTGTTAAAGTTAAAACTATAAAATAATTGATTTGATTTGGTATTAAATATAGTAATAAATTTGAGGCAAATCGAACTAAACCAATTACGTGTACTACATATTATACGCTTCATATAAGGAAATTGTCCAAAAAGTTGATGAAATAGTCATAGAATCATATATAATTTCGTCATTTGGAAATATATTTTTTATATAAGGATTATTTATAAAATTGTCACCATCTTTTATAGTATGGAGTAATAACTCTAGAAAAATCGTTTGAGGTAGATATTTTTCATATCAAGATAATGGGCCCGGGTGGATCCAAGTGTATTTATGGGTTTGATTTAATGTTTAGCTCTTTTTCATGGACAACTATGTCTTTGAATTGAAATCACATTAATTAATTTAGAAGTTAATTTTGGTATTTAGTATAACGTAAGATACATGTAATAGGTAGGCTGAATTGCGACCAAAATAGGTCAAAAAGCAATTAAAGGGTAGAAACTGAAACTTAATTTAATTAATTGGAGGATATTTATTGTCCGTGCCAATCTGACACTTGTCGAACCAGCAATGCAATTACTATTAGAAAATAAAAGGCCAAAGTATTATCATAATGGTAGGTACGAGTGATAAATTGTAATGAACACAATTCTCAATACAAACACAGACTTGTATATTATAATCACTAAACGAAATTATAGTGAGAATAAGAAATACTAACGGATTTAAAGGAACAATAAAAGCGTAACCAGAAGGGGATGAGAAGAGATACAAAAATAGAAAAGGGGTGAGAAGACAGACTTCACAATACAATTGCATGCCTTTTTTTTACAGGGGAGAACATATTGGGTATAAGAGGGGCAACAATTGCTAACACAGTAGAATTAAGTACTAACGGGAACGTAGAAGTAAAACAGGAAATAACAACTCGAAACAAGTAAAATCAACAGGAGAAGGCACGACATGACCTCTCGTGCATAGCCTCAAAATCACACGGCACAGAATGTCCCCTCGTGCATAAATAATAAAGTCACTCGGCATGAATAAGGGAAACTTTAAACATAATGCTAAAGAGGGTCCAAAAATTATTTTAAATTATATAATCAAAATTTAATTTCTTCTATTTTTTATTTTCCTTGTTCAAATTTTTGGTTTCGATATTTGTGGCACCTTACCTACTAATGCTTAGTTGGGTCATATATATTTTCGGTTATCATGCATTATAAAGAAAAAGAAAAGGGGAAATAAAAGTGGCATCTAGACTTAAAGCAAATTGGAGAAATTTTTTAGAAGTATTTTTCAAAAATTGTTTGGAAGTACCTTATTTAGAAATTTCTTAAAGATTTCGTAAAGTCCCAATCTGTTTGGAGTTTTTAGTAGTGTTAGAGTTATCGTAATTACAAAAACATAGAAAACTTCCATTATCAGAATGAGGATGTTGAGGTGGATACTAGGTTGGATAAGATTAGAAATGGGGATATTTGGGCTAAGGTGGTATCACGACACGAAATCTCACCTTCAGGCCGTAATGGCGCCTAACGTTGCACCCGCTAGGCAAGCCAACGTGATCACTGAATTGATTTATTAACAAGTGAAAAATAACAAACATTGTCTAGATAATTGAGATAAAGTGTGGAAGCATTAACAAAAATCTAAATAACAATAGCTAATAACGAAGAAATCCCTTTAAGTACAGAACCCAGAAATGGAGTCACACCTCACGAACCAGTCTAAGATTTAGCTAAAAACAACAGTTTGAAATAAAATGATATATTATTCTGGAAACACATAGATGACAGAATGAAAGGTAGACAGTGACGCCGAGATCCACGAACGCCTGCGGAACTACCTCGGTGCGTCTGAAACGGACTGAAGGACACTCCCCCTAACGATGTCCACTGGGTCCGGCTGCATAATCTGTACAACATAGAGAAGTGCAGGTGTAGCATCAGTACAACCGACCCCATGTACTGAGTAAGTGCCGAGCTTAACTTCGGCGAAGTAATGACGAGTCTAGGACACGACAACAAATTGTACCTGTGCAGTTCAATAGTATAGCAGAAAATAAACAAGAATACAGTTACGGGGGAGAACATACTAGGTATAAGAGGGGCAACAATTGCTAACACAGTAGAATCAAGTACTAACGGGAATGTAGAAGTAAAACAAGAAATAACAACCCGAAACAAGTAAAATCGACTGGAGAAGGCACGACATGACCCCTTGTGCATAACCTCAAAGTCACATGGCACAGAATGTCCCCTCGTGCATAAATAATAAAGTCACTAGGAACAGAATGTCCCCTCGTGCATAAATAATAATCACTCGACACGAAATGTCCCCTCGTGCATAAATAATAATCACTCGGCACGGAATTTCCCCTCGTGCATAAATAATACTCACTCGGCACAGAATGTCTCCTCGTGCATAAATAATATAAAAGCAACCATTGATATGAAAGTTTAACAATACGACATTTCAAATGTACAAAAGTTATCAACAAAATTCTATTGTCCCGGCAAGGGACTCAGCTATAAACAATCTCGCTCAGAAATATAATATCAACAGTAAAACCCTCAACCGAACACGTAATCAATAACGTTCTACGTCATGAAGTAACCTCAAGATACCACTTCCAAGGTTCCCAATAATTCACAACACAGAAATATCAAAGAACACTAAATAATTCATCAAAATTCGACTCACGGGCATGCTTGACCACAACATATAGGTACTCGTCACCTGACCTATACGTTGGACATGAATTACACATAGCAAATAAGACTCTATACCTATTCCCTCAAGCTAAGGTTAGGCCAAACACTTATCTCGGCTCCAAGAATGCAAGTCAAGCCTCAATCACGGCCTTTCCTCTTGAATCCGACTCCGAAACGATAATATCTAGACATAATTGACTTAATAACATCAATAATTATTCAATAACTCAATCCCAAAGCCTA